>JAPJBO010000544.1:0-153448 GCA_030068145.1 Diplonema papillatum
CCAGCCCAGCCCAGCCCAGCCCAACAACTCAGCCCAGCCCAGCCCAGCCCAACAACTCCAGCCCACTAACCCAGCCCAGCCCAGTCCAAGCCCAGCCCAGCCCAACAACTCAGCCCAGCCCAGCCAAATAACCAGCCCCGCCCAGTCCAACATACCAGCCCAACCTCAGAGCTTCTCTCCCTTCGGGATGAGCGTAACAAAGGCTGTATTTACTGCCTCTAGTACTGCTACTTCTGATAGCATGCTGTGAGCTTCTGTCGTCATGCTACCTCTGACCGCCCAGCTTGGAGTGAACGACACTGGAAAGAAGGGATGACGGTGTAGAAAAGGAAGCAACGACGATCAAGGGTCGCTGGGGGGGCGCTTGGTCCGCTTGGAAAAAGAGGTAGGCCGAAAGACTAGACCAAAGACACAGGATTCTGCTCCCTGCGCGATCTCCAAGCCAGAATGGCCTTCGCCGCTTCGAAGTAGACCGACATCTTCGCAAATTGCAGTCGTGTTCTTCGCACATTGGTGTACGAAATATTGTCATCGTCCTCTTCGCTCTCGTTACCTTCGGGCCTTGGAGGAGTCGCAAGGTACTCCCTCAGAAGCAAATCGAGGAACTCCTCTGTGATCTTCGGGACGTTGTAAGACACAAACAGGCACATGCGGACAGTTTTGTTTGCAAGCCTGTTCCGAAGGTAGGTTCGGAGGAGCTTGACCTTTGAAAACAAGCGTTCAACAGATGCTGTTCCGAGGGGCAACACAAGGGCAATGCGAAGTAGGCGGGTAGTGTGGGGGTACTGTAATCGCAATGCCTGGTTGTTCAGGAATTCCTTGCAGTATTCTGTGAACGAAGTCTTGGGGGCACTTGCCTGTATTCGAGCAAACTCCACAAGGGCAGAAGGAAACTCCGTGCGGGTGTCGCTTATCGTACCCTCGTCAAAAAATGCGGGGGTCTCGGTTTCAGCCACCGTTCCTGCAGCGTTTTCAACGGCCATTGTTTTTTCGGTCCCGAAGTGGTCCAGGGCAGCTTCGAGCATTCCCTCGAGCGCCTCTAGGTTTCCCGGTTGGATGCGGGCAACAACTTCCGGTGTCGTTCCATGAAGGGAAACGTCTTGAAAAGCCCGCTTGAAGTGGCGACCACGGGGGTCAAATACCCCAAGGCCCTGCAGGACCGGCAACCCGCTCAGCCTCTTGTCCACTGCCTTGATAAGAGAGTCGATGAACGTTTTTCCTATTTGCATGTGAAACTGCTCCACAAACTCGTGTGTGACGGATGGTGTTCCCCAGTCGGCAGGCTTCGCCCAGTTGATTTGCAAATGGCAGGAGCTGTACTCAGGAAACTTTGTTGGGCTATCCATTAGGGTCTTGAGCTCGTTCACATAGAACCCCTTTAGGTACCCAACCTCTGCCCAGCACAAGTCCGCACGTTGCAACTGGGCACTGAAGCGTGACAGGATAGGAGATGCAACTGAAAGAAGAAACAATGCAACGAGAACCGAATTATTAAGTTCGGTGCGCAATGCCTGTGCCTGCTCTTTCGCGTTCCCTTCACCGTGACAAGACAAGGAAAACACGGCGTGCATGCATGTCTTCAGCGTGGTCACGAGTGTGGATGCAGCTCGAAAATGTGACACCCAACGAGTGTCTCCCACTTCCACCAACTCGAGAGAGCGGAAAAAGAAAAAGTTATCCGCGACCTCATGCATGCGCCTGACATCCTCTTCGGCTTCTTTGAATGCACGCACCTTGGCCTGTGTGTCCCCCCTTCCGCGCCGAAAGTAGACAAACACATTTTTAACGAACGAGAAACAGGAAACAACCACAGGAATGTCGTCTCCGGCACTCACACATGCGAGGTTGAAAATGAGCCAATTCACCTACCCCCTGATCGAGTGTAATCGAGCGTAATCGAGCGTAATCGAGTGTAATCGAGCGTAATCGAGCGTAATAGAGTGTAGTAGAGTGTAGTAGAGCGTTGTAGAGTGTGATCGAGATTGACACTAGTATTTTGGGTTCGACCACTGGTGGACCCCTGACTGGCCCATGGGCGACCATGTTGACCACTGTCTGGCCCCAGAAGTGCCAAGCATAAGCATACGAGGGACGGAAACCGCAGGCAAGTGGGCGATGTGCATATGAGACCGGAAGCTTTCGGGGACTGCAGGCGAGTTGGTGGCGAAAAGGGACAAAGATCTTCGAGCGACTGTGAGCAGCCTAGCAAGACGGGATGATGAACGATGATGAAAAAAGAAGAAGCGCTAGGCCGCTCGAAAGCACACGAAATCCGCACCTTGCGTTGCAGCACTACAGCAGAAAGACGAGCTTCTTCCTCGGCTCTTGGCACTCCTCTGCCTTCCTCTTCACCAGGACAGTCCCTGGCGGGTCAGCATCCGGTAGCTCCACCGGCTGGTCAGCATCCGGTAGCTCCACCGGCTGGTCAGCATCCGGTTGCTCCACCGGCGGGTCAGCATCCGGTAGCTCCACCGGCGGGTCAGCATCCGGTAGCTCCCCCGGCGGGTCAGCATCCGGTAGCTCCGAGGCCCTGTCTTCGGCTGTGCTCGTGCCTGCAGGCTTCGTCGGCTTCGGCTTCTTCCAGATGTCGAAAAGAGATCTGTAGCTGGACAGATCCTCTTTCGCGGCAGCGGCTCGCCTTTCTTCCTCTCGTCGCGCTTGAGCCCCAACTCGAGAGTCTTGCAAATGAGACCCTCGCTTCTTCTCGACCGCAGCCACCGCGGTCTTCTCCAGCAGAGCGGCGCCCTTTTCACAGCCGCTTATGTGGGCTTCGTAGGGGGCTAGCCTGAGCTTGTCCTTGTCCCCCTCCTTGGCGACGAACACCACCTTTGAGCATCCCACGCAAGATACGGTGGGCGAGATGCCTTTACCGACCTTGAAGGCCGGTTGCAGGTCGGCGCCGGTTAACTTAGCGGCTAGCTGGGCCGCTGTGTTCGCTTGCTTGCCTGCCGCCCGCTTCTCGGTTGCGTCCAGCACGACAATAAGCTGTCGTGCGTCCGCTCTGGCTGCTGCGAACAAGTCCGCCGGCCCAACGACCTCGCGGATGCCGGTGTCATCGTCGTCGAGGCGCGCGGCGGATTTCGGCAGCGTGTACCGAACGGCGGTGGGGGCTAGGGAGACAGTAAAGCCCTCCCTTCGCGCGATCGGCACCGCTGCGTCTCGTGCCTTTTTGACGTACTGCGCAAGGTCGTCACCCCCCTGCTCAACGTACAAAACGGCCTCTGCGGCCGCTGTTCGGTCCTTTTTGGTAAGGAGCTTTTTTGTGCGCTCCCCCCAAATCACCTTCATGGTGAAGCTGATCTCATTCTCGCGCGGCATCTTAGAATTCAAACCCCCTGCAATAAAGTTCACAATGAAAGATTATCAATGCAGCACGAAGCGAAGCACAACCAGATCACACGCTTGAACGCACACAACATTCGAGACAAGGCATCGAATGCACGACAGCCACTGATAGAGAACGACAAGAACGCAAGAGAGATGGGACAAACATATGACGGCATGCGTTTTCGTAGAGTCCGTACAGGCCAGATGGTTTATGTAAGAGCAGCAAGAATGAGGACGTCGTCTGAATGAAAATGAGCCTGCTGACCGCAAACAAAATTACTTGAGCAGAGGAACGAGAAGCTAAAGTGACCCATGGTTAATCAGGAGTCAGCGCTTGACGAATCGTCGGCGCTGTCGGACTCGTCGGACTCGTCAGAATTGTCGGACTCGTCGGAATTGTCGGACCCATTGGACGAGGTACTACTGCCTGACTTGTTCGATGATTTCCCAGCCTTAACCGTAGGGTTCTTTTTCCGACGTTTCACAGAGTGCTTTCCCCCGGGCTTCTCCGGACGCTTTCGCCCGACCTTGCCGTAGGTAGTCGGCAGCTTGAAGTCGGACTTGTCGAAGGCGATGATGGCTTCGAGAAGGTCGCTCATTTTGCCCTTTTTGGGAAGGCGTCGCTTCATGCTTTGACTCAATACGCATGCGCGAGTGCCGTTTTCAGCAATCTCCTTCGGGGTCAACTGCTCGATTGCCTCCAAGCGTGTCTTCGCGATCTCTTCCCTTGCATCGCGCTTGCGCTGGCTTTCATCAGCAAGATTCTGTTTTCGCTGGGTGTGTGCTTCGAACTCGTCTGCCAGGCGGTGGGACCTTTCAATGCAGTTTTCCCATGAACGGTACACCGTATCACAAAGAGTCGAAACGGCGCAGTCCCGAAGCAGCCACTCGCTGATCTCAGGTTCGTTTCCTCCTCGAATAACAGCTATACCCCTGAGTACCTCATCGGTGACAGTCTGGTTCTTGCAGTCTTCAACAGTCTGCTTCACCACACCTACAGGGGTTTCCGTTAAATTCGGATTGCAGTTCGGGGGTGCGTTGGCTGCATTCGACATGTTGATGTACTTGTCGAATTCTAGGCGCTTGAAATGCCGCACGTATTTCATTACGTGCCCAACCAGAACTTCGGCTTCCTCGGAGACTGCAGTACACTCAATTTCTTGGGGTATGTCGGACTGTCGATGGGGAGCGAGGGCGTCTTTTAAAGCTGCTGCGTATCCAGATAGCTTTGCACCAGGCTTGTCCTCGACAAGGAAAACATCTTCGAGTTCCACAACACCGAACTTCAGCTTCGACTTGGATGCGGTTTCCACCACTCGGATCTGCAACGGGACGACGCATCCGAACCAGTCCTTCTTGCCCTGCACGACCAATTTCTGAAGATCGTGGTCACCCACATTCTTGCAGAGGCAACACAGGATGCTGCACCACGCCTCCTTGACGGTGCCGAGCTGGTCAAGATGCCAAAGCAAGTGCGTCAGAGGATAGCAGAGCGACGTGAACAGCAAGCGGAGGACGCGGAGCTTCGGAAGGAACGACGTGCCCACGAGGGCCTCATACAGCTTGAGGAACCGGTTTGGCACACGCTTCTTTGCTATTGGGCTGGACGCGTACAGCAGGACTTGCCGCGTGGAAAGATAAAGCCGCGCCCACTCGGCAAGAGGTTTTCCCCGAATCTCTTCTGAAAGGCTGTAAGCTCCGGCCGTCAGTGTTGAAAACCGACCGGCTTTGACTGGTGCCCAAAACACGCCTGCTGGGCTCACGCCAGCGTTTTCTTCCAGCCAGTGGTGGAAGGCATCGTTTCCTGCGATGAAATCATACGCCAATGGAATGAGTGATCGCAAAGGAAGGTCGGTCGCCAGACATTTTTGGACGGCTTTGTCAGCAAGGTGCAGGCGATGCACGGGCTCCATGATGACCTCGTCGACGGCCCCACAGGCGTACAACTCACTAGCCGTCGTGAAGAGGCCTCTGTCTGTAACAACCTTCTTCATCCTTGGGAGCAGTGCATCGCCAGGGAGATCGAACCCCAAGGCAAGGAGCGACTCTTGCAGCTTCTGAAAGTAGTCCAGCACGTACTGGAGATACTTCGTCGTCGTTGCTGGATCCTTCTGCCGCACAAGTGCTGCAAGCACAAGCCGCGTCCTCCACCTCTGCTCCATCGTGTCCAGGTACGAGAACGTCAGGCAGAGGATATCCTTGCTCCCCGGAAGCTCTCCTGCATCCCCGGCAATGACGAAGTCACCACCCCCAAGCCGGAGCAGAAACTCCATGTCACCGAGGACAAGGTGCCTACCAAGCGCTCGGCGAACAGCCCTATCGCCTGGAACTGGCCCGCACGGAATGCCGAAAGGCCCAAGTACTAGCTGCGCTAAATTGAATATATGCGAGCTAATGCGAGATACTGGTACCCGAGCCCGTATGCACTCGACAACCTGCTTCCGCAAGTCAGCCCGAACTTCCTGGTCTCCAGCTGCACGGCCTGTCTCGGGCATTTTTTCAGACTAATATTCTTGTTTTTATTCCGATTTCAATATCCTGTCATCAGCACCTTTTTAGCCCCGGAAGAAGGTGCGTTAGTGGGTACGTTGAACCGACCAATCAAGATTGCCTGAGTGTTACGCCGTTAATCAATTACTGCAGTACCCCCCCAATTCACCCAAAAGTTGATCGAGTGTAATCGAGCGTAATCGAGCGTAATCGTGGATTAGAATGCAAAGAATCTGTGGCGATAATCTGCATCGCCGACGGCGCGGTTATCTCTTCGCACGTGATGTGTCATGCTTTCGCCTCTTTAGCTCGTCTTGATCGTCGCGCTCAGGCGCGCGTTTGGTGCTTCGCTTCTTCTTCGATTGCTCGTCGAGGTTCATCGGTTGCGCGTCGATTTCTGCTTTTTCCCAGCGCCTGGGCGATGGTCGTGGCGCATCGACGCGTCCTTTGCGTCTTTTCGGTACCGGCTCCGCCGCGGAGTCCGATTGCCGCTTCTTCGCTGGCGTTGGCGCCGTCTTCCCGACCTTCGCTGCTGATGTCGGCGTTGATGTTGCGGGTTCTCGCTCGTCTTCCTCTGCTTCCGGCAGAACGAGCACCACGTTCTCACGTTTCGCCTGTCTCGGCGCTGGCGCGGGACCCTCCGGCTCCGCCTTCCTCTTCTTCGCCGTTGTTTCTTCACCTCTCGCCACGGCCGCCCGGTGGTGCCCTTTCCTGCAGCAGTGCCCGGGTCTCCTACTCCTCAGGTCGGCGTGTTTCTTACAGCCGTCGCACGTCGGCATGCCATGATCGAGGCATCGGTGGTGATGGTTGCGACAGCACTCCGCTGTCGTCTTACACGTGGCGCACTGCGTCATCCGGTGCTCGGCACACATTTTTACGGCTAGGCCATCACCCTCCCTGTGATGGGCCTGGCAGCACCACGCCACCGACTTGCCCCGGCGCTTACACACGTCGCACTTCACCTTTTGGTGCCCGGGGCACACCCGCTCACCCCACTTTTCGTGTCGGGGAATCCCTTCCGGCACGAGCCACGGATCCCCTCCGACGACAGCCGACTTCTTCCCTTTCCTCTTCTCCGTAGCGTCATCGAAGGCCGCCCATCTCGCCGCACGCTCCGCCCTTTCTCTTCCGTACGTCGGGAAAAGGTCCATCCCCCACGCCTCGCCGGTGAACGCATGCCGGCTCGCCTTCAGCTGCGTCTCCAAGATTCCCATCGTCTCCTCGCCGCCGCGGAAAATTGGCCTCATCTCGTAGCCCGTGAGGCATGGGGGGGCCCCTACCGTTCTCAATGAACCTATCTTCTCCAGCTTTCTACCCGGCAGAAGCGGCCCCACCCCTTTCCGCTCAAGCGCTTCCCCGATCGTTTTCAGCATCCGCGCCAACATTCTCGCACGGATACACAGCGGCGTCCCACCTGTCGTCGCCACTAAACTGCCCGGTAGATCGAGCCCGGTGTACACTTCGAAGTCTACTGCGAGCTCTGCCGTCGAGACGTCACCCGCTACCGACCAGCACATCCCATCCAGCCAATACTGCAGCGCCCGGAACCACCTCTCTCCTGCTACCGCCGTGAAGGTCCCCGGTCCAGCGATCGCTTCGAAATTCAGCCGGCGCGGGGGGCAGTCGTCAGGGTGCAGTTGTCTCCAGGGGTGGCCGACTGCCCGGTCTCTTCCTTCTCTCTCCAGCCGTCGTCTCTCTTGCATGACTTCCGCCATGAATGTGTGCAGCACTTCGATGTTGATTCGACTTCCCTTCGGCAGAATCCCGTGTTCTTGCAGGCACGGAGGCCAAGTCGAGCGATCTGCGTCAACAATTTCGGCATACTGCTGTTGCATTCGGATTCGTTCATACGCCCGGCACTGCCACCAAATGTGGCCCAGAGTTTCTTCCGTCGCCTCGTCACAGCGTCTGCACAGCCCGTCACCTCCCCACAGCTTGGCAGCATGTGATTCCGTCATCACCGACCCTGCTACGACCTCGGCAACGTCCCGCGCGGCCGTCAGCGTTGTCGACGCCTTCAGCCCGTAGGCATTCGTCGCGGTGTAGTCGACACCCGCCCGTACCCCTCCGAAGTTTGTGCGCCTCTTCTCGAGCTCCCCTAGTCGCCAGCCGTGAATCGCCTTTCTCAGGGTGTGCCCTCGCTCCCCCTTACTCTGTCGCACCAGCCTCAGCACATTCCCTGCCTCGTCCTCGGCGTCGTCGAGATCTTCTGTCCATCGTATACCGAGCTTCTTTGCATGCTCGGCCGCAATACCGATCGGTCCCCATGCGCGGATTCTGCTGCCATACGCCCTTCGAACTGTTGCGACGCGGGCCCTCCATACCGGCCTCTTTCGGCACACTTCTGCGATCATGCCGAGCGACCGATATGGCAGCACTGTGTAGGGGTCGAGCATGTGGGCCTTGTTTAGAATGCCCAACACGGCCTCCTGTGCCCGATGCAGCCTCACCGGGTCCCAGACGCCTCTGAGCAATGCTGCGGTGAACTTCCCCAGCCCCCGCACCGTCGGAAGCGCGAACTCCGAGCCGTATGTCGCCGCCGGTAGAACCGCCATCGCCGCTAGCCCCGACCTCTGCGCCCTCGAGATCGGTAAGGCACCCAACCGTTCGGCCTCCTCTGCACGCTGGTCGTAGCGCAGGTCCGTTGTTCTGCGTGTCCGCTTCGTGCCGACCAGACATCCTACGATTGTAAGCTCTTCCTTCGTCACGATGTCGGTGCCACCTATCTTCAACTTCGCTTCGTACCCCTTCGGCGTCCCGAAAGCGAACGTCTTCGGTATCCCGATCGACATGCCGGTGTTCGCACAAAACCTGTCGACTTCCACCAAGGCGTCCTGCAAGCATGCTTCTCTGAGACGCGTCAGGAGGGTGAGGTCGTCCGCGAAGGACTCGCTCGTCACCCCCCCCACGTCGTCCACTCTGCGCACCACGATGGACAGCAGCGCGTTGATGAGGATCACGCTCAGGGGGCAGCCCTGCAGTATCCCGTTGGTGGTGTAAAAGATGTCTCCCAGCCCCATGTGCAACTTGTACCGCCTTCGTAGTCGCGCGTAAACATCGCGCAGCGGCCCGAGAATTCTCTCATGGAGGCCAAGATCCCCCACCAGCTTCAGCACGACGTCTCGTGGCACTTTGTCGAAGCACTTGGCAAAGTCTAGGGCCACGCCGTACAGCTCCTTTCCCGTCAAGAGAGCCTCTTCAATCTGCGAGGCGATTTCAAACACCACGTCCACGGTTCCGTGTTTGGGCCTGAACCCGTGCTGGCTATCTGCTATCCAGCCTTCTTGCCACTGGACGACGTCCCTGAGCCTCGTGCTCGCCCACAAGCGATAGACCGCGCTTGTGACGGTGATGGGCCGCAATGCCAGCGGGTCGAGGGTTTCGTCTTTCGGGATCAGCGTGACCGCGGCTTCCAACAACGCGTTCGGCCACGTTCCGGTCGCTTCTATCGCGTTGAACACCTTCGCCAGGGCGTTCAGCAACGGCAGTGGCAGCTTCTTTAACTCTGCTGTGCTCCATCCGTCCACGCCCGGGACTCCGGCACGCTGCTTCTTTCCAAGAACGCTCCTCAGATCATCGCCCGTCAAATCTCGGCACACCATCGGTCGACATCGGATGTATTCCGCATACTCCGCCTTGAAGGCTTCATAGCACGGTTCCGGTCTACTCGCGTACATCCGGTTGATGGGCGCCCATTCTTTCTGCAACGTCGCGTCGATCTCCCGTAGATTTGCCGTGTAGCGGCCATCCACTTTCAGCGCCACCAGACCGTCCGCCTTCTTCCTTCTGCACCACGGAAGCAGTTGCGCCCTGTTTGCACAGTGGAAGTTCTGCATCTTGCTCTCCAGCTGAGCTATTCTCCCCTTTCGCGCCTGTGCTGTCAGTGACCGGCTCCTCGCTTCCAGCTTCTGCCTCAAGGTCTGGGCGACGCTCAAGTCCGGCGGGCGTCGCGGCAAATCGCGCACCTTTGGTACTCGTCCGGCCATTGATTCCAGTCCCGATACTACGTTCTCCCACGTCTTCTCCAGCGATCTCGGCATGCACCCGGGTCCTTCCCCACTCAGTGTTTGCAGCCCTCGGATGTAGGCGTCGAGGCCGTTCAATATCTTCCGGAATCTGCTTGAGGCATACGTACCCGCGCCCGTCCCGGTGTCTGTCACGGACGCAAAATGTTCTCTCTTAGGCTTTCTTGTCTCACCCCGTCCTTGATAGGCGGCAACGGGCCCGTCGAGCAACCCCTGTTTCTCCGCCAGCTCGACCAGATACCCCTCGCACGCCTTAGTCGCCGACACCCAGAGCGCTTCCACGTCATCTGGTGCTGCATCTTCGAACCGGTGCTTCACTAACAACTCTTCCGCCCGCGCTGCTGCCCGTCCTTCGTGCGTCACGTCTACCTGGCTCATGGACCTTGGCATGCGGTACCTCTCACATGTGTCTGCAAACGCGGTGATGTCCAGCTCTACCGTCACCATCTTGTGGCTGGGCACCCGCTGCCCTTCCGCGTCTACGACGACGGTGGTTTCGCTCGCTACCAGTGAGTGTATCGCGACGTCGTTCAGCAAGACGTGATCGATGCGTGTGCCTCGCGTCCCCGTCTTCTCGTACGTCTTCGGGGCACCGCCATCGGTGCAGATCTCTGCGGCGTCGTACCATCCCGATCGCAGCATGCACGACATCGCCGCCGACGACGAGGGCTCCGCATTAAAATCGCCGGCCACAATGACCGGTACTCGTCCGAGACTTGCTGCTTCTCGGTGCACCTCCGCAATAATCTTCTCCCTCTCCGGCGCCGCCTTGTCCCCCGAGTTCGCATACAGTGTGAAGACATGCAAAAATTGGTTTCCTCTTCCAAGTCCGACGGCCACGTGCACCCACCTCCGGCTCGGTGACGGCTTCCCGACCACGAAGGCCGGCGCCGGTTTCTTCGCGAAGACTGCAACACCCGCTCCGCCGGCTTCCGCTATCCACGGTGATGCTTTGCCCTGCCGGTCAAGTCGCTCCCGACACGGTTCCCCCCACAGCGACTTCCAGTCTCGCCTGACGCCGTCCTCGAACTCCCTCTGACCCCAGTCGGTCAAAAGCGTCTCCTGTACCGCCAGAATGTCGACAGCGGCACAATCCAAAAAGTGTGCCCTCCCCCCGAGAGATGTCATGTTTATCGTCCCGAACTTCAGCGTCTCCCTTCCTCCTTGTAACACGCCCCCGTCCCGCTTCGGCGGCACCTGCTGCGACCTGGCGTCCGTTCCTTCATGTGCTGCGACCCTCACCGCGTGCTCGACCCGGCTCAACTCCACAGTTTCCACCGTGTCTGCATGTAGCGCCAGCTCCGCCAATGTGGTACCCGGGAGCAGGAGCCGGTCGTAGTGCTCCGGAACGTACGTGACCGCCGTCTGCTGCCCCGTGGCGCCCACGCGAGGTGCGTATCGTCGCAGGATGTGCGGCCTCCTGCTGTCCAGCACCCAGAGTACCGCTCCGGTGACCGTCGCGGCTGCCGTCAACGTCATCTCGTCCCCGTACTCGTACGGCCCCCGCATTGCCTCCACGTAAGCAAACCAGCTGCTGTACCTTTCGGACGGCGCGAAGTGTGCTTCGAATGTCGGGTCTTTTAACATCGCGTCCACAACCCGTGCACGAAGTCTCCTTACCGACCACCCCGGCAGTCCGGCTGCGACCGCTGCGAACTGGCAGGCCCCGTCCCCAGGGACTTCTTGCACACTCGCTCCCATCGCGTCCGCGGCTTCTCTCAACCTTAACCCCAGCGTTTCGTGCGTCTCTCCACCGCCACGCATCCCGTCGTTCCCCAGTCACGAACGCTTCGCCGCTGCTGGTTGGTGTGCCTTCTTCGTCTTCGCTAACGGTGACTTCCCCGGCGTTCCCAGCGGACGCTTCGGTTGCGTCATGTGGACGTCTTGAGACGGAGCCTCGGCCCGTCCCATCTTCTGCTTCGTCGGTGTGGCGACGGGCGTCTTCGGCGCCTTCTTCTTGACCGGGGTCCGGTCTACGGGCATCGCCGGGGGTGTCTTCGGCCTCATCGTCGCGACCATCTCCGTCAGCTTCGCCATCTGAGCACTGAGTGCTGCGATGTCACCTCGCAGCGCGTCGTTCTTCGCGCGTAGCTCCGCGTTCTCCGCCCGGAGCTGTCGCACCGCGCCATTGTTGTCGCCCGCGCCCTTCGGTTGCTCGGGTGTGCTCGTCTTTTCCTGACCCTGCCGTCGCAACGCCTCGAGGTACGACGAGACCTTCGGCGTCCTCTCCGCCCTTGCATCCCACACCTGCGATTTCGGCCGCCGTCCGGACCTGTCTTCCTCGGTCTCGTCATCGACCTTCATCAGCGCTCCTCCCGCGCTTATCAGTCGATGCGGGGGCGGCTCCTCGCTGGCGACGACGCGCGTGTCCCCATGCGTCTTGCTCCGGTAGGACGCGACTTGGCGACATGTCCATCCCGCCGCCTTCATGGTCGCCTCAAGATCCGAAGCGGCATCGCGCGCCTGTGCCCCCCTCACCAGGTAATGCATCGCGGGCGGACCCTGCTTCGCCGCCGCTTCGCCCAGCGATTCCCGCACCCGCTCGGACATGCCGTCTTCGACCCTCACCCCCAGCCGCGCGCGACTACGAGCAAGGCCCAGGCAGCCTTTCCCCTGCGCGAGCACGAGAGCGCTCTTCAGCGATGCTTCCTCGTCAGCTAGCCACACGACGTCGTTCGTCTCCGACCCCTCCTTCCAGCGCGGTATGCGTAGAAAGAGACCCCTCCTGCCCGAAATTCTCAGCAACCTCCCGACCTGCTCCTCTTCGACGCGCACCATCATCTGAAATACGCGGTTTACCCGCCGCACGTTGAACATGCTGTGCGGACTCAGGTCCACCTTCGCCTCTCCCGCGAGCCGCCTGCACTCCGCCTTCAGCACCCGCCCCCCCGATGGCTCCTGCAGGGCCGCCAACGTCTCTGCCCCGCACCATCGTGCATCTATCTCGGCGCAAATCAGCACCGTCGATGTCGGCGGGCGGTCAACCTTCTTCACGTCCGCGGGCGCGTACACCACGTCTCCCTCCGGGGACCTCGTCACGTACCCCGGCAGCACTTTCTCCGCGCCGTCAACTCGGCACACCACGTCCGTCCGCCTGCTGCCCTCCAGAGCCGCCACCGTGACCACCGCAGAGCCCTCCGGCATCCCTTCACGCCGTATCCTGCGCGCGCTCGCCATGGGCGCGAACGCCACCGTCGCTTCCGCCAGCTCGGTGTGGTCAACCACCGGCACTCCCCAGTCTTCCTGCCTCAGCTCTATCCTCGCCTTCCCCGCCCCTCCGACTGCCTTCTCGCCTTCTTGTGCCTTCTTCTGTCCGTCCTCTTCCATCGCGCGCGCGGCCGTCGGCTTCTTGCCCGGCACCTCTTTCCACCCTCCGTTGCGCTTCTTTTTCTTTTTCCCCTGTTTTCCACCCGACGCCTCTTGCTTCGCCACGCCGTCCCCGCCGCCGCTGGTTTCGTCGTTCTCACCTGCACTCGCCTTGCCTTTTCCGCCTTTACCGCCCGCTTTCTCTGCATCTGAACCCGCGACACCGTCACCGCCGTCGTCCCAGCAGAGCTCGCGCTCATCCCCCTCGTCATCCGCCCAGCTGGGAGCGTTCGTCGTACTCTGCTTCTTCGCGCCATCCGTCTGAGCCTGCCTTACCAGCCCGCTGACTGCGGCCATCAGATCAGCCATCTGCTTTCCCTGAGCCTGCACCTGGGCGGCGAGTTCCTTGAACCCCGGATCCGTCATTGCGCGCTCTCGGGGTTGTACCGCTTGATGTGTACGCGTGTGTGTGTGTGTGTGTGTCGTCGGTCTTCTCTCTTTGTCTTCGTCCTCTTGATACTTTCTTGGTGCTTCCTTTTACCGGGACGGATCCCGGTGCCGCTCTCCTTCGAGAGTGTCCACGGCAAGACACCAATAAAGTACAGAAGTGTAATCGAGTGTAATCGACGCGTAATCGAGCTAAAGTCATTTTCAGGGGGGCTAGGTGAATTGGCTCAGAAAAGGTGCGCCAAACACCATACCCAAATTATAAAAGGCACATGAAGCGACGCACATGCGAACAGGCGCCCTCATACAGGCCGCTCATGGCAGCGCAGCCGTCGGTACTAACCCCCACGCAAGATGGGAACAAGTTCAGCCCCGCAAACGTCTTTTGCAATAAAAGGGCAATATTACGCCCGGTTGGAGCACACTTTATCGGACGTATTTCCCAAAACACCTCCTCCGGGGTGTGGTCCTCGGTCAGCAATTTGACGAAAAAGCCGAAATTGGCGTCTTTCGCACGGTCCTGGGACTCGTCGGTCATGAGGGACAAAAAGCTGCTTCCCTTGACCTTACGCAACACGCGCTCTTTCGAGAGGGCGAAAAGGCTGCGTAACAGTATGTTGCGTGTCGTAGCCGATGTCAGAGTATCCCGGTGCCTCATGGATTGGCGGATTGGCTCGCAGCTTTGAGCTTCATGTTCAGCGAGAGAGGAGAAGTCGTCGAGAGAACGATGACTGCGAATGATGTAGACCAGATCATTCACACGATGAACGAAGTGCTGAGTATTCATAATTCTATCAACAACGCCTGTTATGTCATTGACAGGATCACCGTCGGCACTTTTCTTCCCTCCGATTTCCGCTCTCATGTTCTCCATGAACCGGAGGGTAGAATTGGTAGTCAACGTCCAATTTCCGATCTCAAATTTAATTAGAATTGGTAGTCAACGTCCAATTTCCGATCCCAAATTTAATTAGAATTGGTAGTCAACGTTCAATTTTGAATCCAAATTTAATTAGAATTGGTAGTCAACGTCCAATTTCCGATCCCAAATTTAATTAGAATTGGTAGTCAACGTTCAATTTTGGATCCAGATTTAATTAGAATTGGTAGTCAACGTCCAATTTTGAATCCAAATTTAATTAGAATTGGTAGTCAACGTCCAATTTTGAATCCAAATTTAATTAGAATTGGTAGTCAACGTCCAATTTCCGATCCCAAATTTAATTAGAATTGGTAGTCAACGTTCAATTTTGGATCCAGATTTAATTAGAATTGGTAGTCAACGTCCAATTTTGAATCCAAATTTAATTAGAATTGGTAGTCAACGTTCAATTTTGGATCCAAATTTAATTAGAATTGGTAGTCAACGTCCAATTTTGAATCCAAATTTAATTAGAATTGGTAGTCAACGTTCAATTTTGGATCCAAATTTAGTTAGACTTGGTAGTCAACGTCTCGCCTCCCACCACCCCCTTTGGCCCTCCCCTCCTGCCTCCTCTTTCCCCGCCTCCGTTTTACTCTTCCTGCCCCCATGGCTTCGCCATGGCTCCGTCATGGCTTTCGCCATGGCTTCGCCATGGCTTCGTCCCTCCCCTGTGGCTCACCCCCGCTGATCCCGGTTGGTAGTGCCCGGCCCTACCCCAACCCCCAGCCCAAAATTAATTCAATTTTTTTTTCGCGCTCGGGGTGCAGGGGTTTATATAGCTTTTCCTCCTCTGTAGAAAAGTCCTTTTCGCCCTCGGGGTCCTGCGTGGGATCCAAAATTAATTAGAATTGGTAGTCAAGCACTACCATGCCAGCCCAGCCCAACACAACCCAACCTCAGTGTTGGTAATAAGAATCAGACAAAATGGTTAAGCTAATTTGTAAGAGAGGGGGGGTCTGGGGGGCAGCGCCCCCCAGCGCACGGTACGATACAGCGAAGAATTTCCGCACCAGTATTGATTCCAAATTCAATTAGAACCGGTAGTCAACGTCTGATGCCAAACCCCAAATGTAATTAGAACTGGTAGTCAACGTCCAATTTCGAATTCCAAATTTAATTAGAATAGGTAGTCAACGTTCAATTTTGGATCCAGATTTAATTAGAATTGGTAGTCAACGTCCAATTTTGAATCCAAATTTAATTAGAATTGGTAGTCAACGTCCAATTTCCGATCCCAAATTTAATTAGAATTGGTAGTCAACGTTCAATTTTGGATCCAGATTTAATTAGAATTGGTAGTCAACGTCCAATTTTGAATCCAAATTTAATTAGAATTGGTAGTCAACGTTCAATTTTGGATCCAAATTTAATTAGAATTGGTAGTCAACGTCCAATTTTGAATCCAAATTTAATTAGAATTGGTAGTCAACGTCCAATTTTGAATCCAAATTTAATTAGAATTGGTAGTCAACGTCCAATTTCCGATCCCAAATTTAATTAGAATTGGTAGTCAACGTTCAATTTTGGATCCAGATTTAATTAGAATTGGTAGTCAACGTCCAATTTTGATCCCAATTTAATTAGAATTGGTAGTCAACGTCCAATTTTGAATCCAAATTTAATTAGAATTGGTAGTCAACGTCCAATTTTGAATCCAAATTTAATTAGAATTGGTAGTCAACGTCCAATTTTGAATCCAAATTTAATTAGAATTGGTAGTCAACGTTCAATTTTGAATCCAGATTTAATTAGAATTGGTAGTCAACGTCCAATTTTGGATCCAAATTTAATTAGAATTGGTAGTCAACGTCCAATTTCCGATCCCAAATTTAATTAGAATTGGTAGTCAACGTTCAATTTTGGATCCAGATTTAATTAGAATTGGTAGTCAACGTCCAATTTTGAATCCAAATTTAATTAGAATTGGTAGTCAACGTTCAATTTTGGATCCAAATTTAGTTAGACTTGGTAGTCAACGTCTCGCCTCCCACCACCCCCTTTGGCCCTCCCCTCCTGCCTCCTCTTTCCCCGCCTCCTTTTTACTCTTCCTGCCCCCATGGCTTCGCCATGGCTCCGTCATGGCTTTCGCCATGGCTTCGCCATGGCTTCGTCCCTCCCCTGTGGCTCACCCCCGCTGATCCCGGTTGGTAGTGCCCGGCCCTACCCCAACCCCCAGCCCAAAATTAATTCAATTTTTTTTTTTCGCGCTCGGGGTGGCCCCGAGCCCCAGACCCATATATAAATCACTGTCGGGGTGGCCCCGAGCCCCAGACCCATATATAAATCACTGCTCCAGTCCAGTTGATCGTTGAGGCGAGGGAAGGGTACCGAAGGGCGAGTAAACGCGGTTGCGGTGTGATCACTCGGGCTGCTCGTTGCCGACGAGCTGAAGGCGGCCTGAGCACCTGCGTCCAGGAGGACTTCACTGTTAGAAATCCGCAGTTTGCCGTGGTTTTCTTCGGTTTCCTTCGATGCCGACCGATGGGACTGAGCCTCCCGTTTTCGCCGCCGCGAGTGATCCGAACAGCGGCGTTGACTCGCCCTCACAGAGGATGACAACGGCGACGGTCGAGTATGCCTTCGTACAACTACGCCAAGACCGCAGTCGTAATGAGATCCCTGCCCGCCCTTCCCCGGCGATGTCTGATCGTTGACTTTTGTCATGCAGGTCCGTCATACGAAAAGACGTAATGGAATGTTCGAGAGAGGCACGATGCAACGGCGTGAAGGATGATCACAGCCGCGGACAAAGGAAGAGCTGTACCTTCTTCTGTGGCTGGAGTTCACCCTCCCGCTACCTCCAGCTGAACGGCAATCGCCGCGGCCACCAAAGATTCCAATTCCGGGAGAGAGGGCCGGAGAGGCAGCTTGAGGAAACACTCTGGCAGATCAGATTACCCAAGGTGACATCAACTGCACGTTTCGGTGGATGTCTTGAAGGAGGAACGAACCTGCTGGATTCGCGGAACATAGTGGAAACTGATACAACCTGAGCGGGTGCCTGGTGTGAAGAGTGTGTCAAGAGCCTCGTCAGAAACAGAACATCGCCAAAGTCCCACAGCTACTTTGATCAACCCCGGTAGCCCTTGAGTACTCGGCGAGCACGGCCTACCAGCCACGCGGACGTCCGGCCGTCCGCAAACATCACTGCCCTAGCGGCTTGCCTCGGCAGCACTGCCGGCGGGAAGACCCAAGAAAAAGCACGCGGGCGCGAAAGCGCAGCGTTCAAAGAATGGAGCTGGATACCGGGAGTTCCTCTCGTACCACCCCGTTTTGCTGTCGGAATGCGCTGGCCCGATGGGCTCTCTCTCCATCAGTAGGGCAAAACCAACCTGTCTCACGACGGTCTAAACCCAGCTCACGTTCCCTGTTAGTGGGTGAACAATCCAAACCTTAGACAATTCTGCTTGTCTAGGTTAGGAAGAGCCGACATCGAAGGATCAAAAAGCAACGTCGCTATGAACGCTTGGCTGCCACAAGCCACCCGGCTGACCTCACCATCTTCGTCCATCGCATGGAGATCGTCTTCGGACGACGTCAGCTCCACATTCTTGGAATTTCGCGCCGCGTGCTTCTTCTTGGAGTCTCCCCGCCGGCAGTTCTGCCGAGGCAGTGCTCGTGCTTTCTTGACGTGAGCTGCGGCGCAACCCAAAGCTCTGGAAGAATGTTGAAATGCGATGGAAGAGACACTGAAACAGCAAAAGAAAGAACACACGAAGGCAAGGAACAACAGAATTGGAAGCGGTGGAAGGAAGGAAAAGACAAAGGGACAAAAAAAAACGGGGCGGGGATGGACAATAAAAAAAAAAACAGGAAAGAGCACAGAAGGAAAAAAGAACGCGGAAGGTAAAAAAAGAACAGGATGCGAACAGAAGAAAACGAACATGTGTTGGTAATTACGAGCACGGGGGGGGGGCTAGAGGTCTGAGAAGCCATCTTGTTTGGGGGGCCGGAGTGCATTTCTTATCGTGTCTCAGAACGAAGGGCATTTGGCCAAAGCATAAGCAAAAGAGGGTAGCGACAACAACTGACTCAACAAGATAGCTTCGTCGGGCCGGGTGCAGGATCCTTTCACACGCACGGCACATCAGGACTCCGGACGTGCTTGAATGCATGTGCTCAGGCCAGTACACCGTGTTTCGGTCCTTTAAGCCGCAGAGGGGCGGCTCCCGAGTGCATGCAGACAGGACAGCAGTAATTCGGCTTGCCAGGCGCAGGGCGTACGCTCCGTTTTCGGTCTCAGAGAAAATACGCGTGGTCCACGTGCGGGCGCTTAAGGTTCGAGGGGAAAAAAAACCTTTCCCCTCATGTGCGACGGCAAAAAAAATAGTGTCGCTACTGACTTCGCGACACCTGGCTGTGCGGCCTTGACCGCTAGTGGCCTAGACTCCCCTGCATGTGGACCAATAAATCAAAATCCACATGTGGTACCTGTGGATCCACACGTGGGGGAACAAAATCCAAAAAGAATTAACGTGTGGAAATCCACACGTTCCACACGTGAGCATAAGCCCTGGCCAGGCGGCTGTTCGTAGCTCGTCGCAGCCAGGAGCGACCAATGCTACAAGAGCACAGGCGAATCCGTCGCCGGAAGAGGCCCCACAACCACGACGGCTGAGCTACCAGCAAAAACTCAGAGATCCCGCCCACAATGTGACCCGCTGCGAACGCATTGGTGTGCTTGAAGGTCGTGTGTTTTAGAGTCTCCGGTTGACCGTTGAGGCTGGGAGTCAAGTAGTGAAAGGGATGTGGACATGATTGCACACTTGAACTTTGGCTAGCCAAGTTGGTGACTAATGAGGCTGCACACACCAAGAACTAAGTCGCTATGAAACTAGTCTTGGGCCCCCCCACGCGCATACTGTTCTCTTGTGACGGTGGCACTCTGCGAAGTGAACTCCGCAGAGCACCGTGGACACGGAGGTTCCCGTGTACAGCACCAATGGTTGCAGCGTGCCGAAAGGGAAAAGAGTGCAAGAGGGGGGGGGCCAGGTTGTAGGGAGCGCGTGGTTTAACTACTGTAAGCCATGGGTTTGAACCCGCGGAGTTTGTGGAAAGATGTTCAGGAAACGGTCGCAGAGCAAACCCATGAAAAAGAAATGTTCGTCCCACTGCATGAAGGCAGGCAAGCACTTAGGTATTGAGTACTCACATGGATTACTGTGTACACGTCGTCGTAGTAGGAACTTGAAATGCAAGAACCACAGGGTTGGGCTTTCATCCCCGTTGGTACCACTGTCACAGGTTAGCGTTGTTTGATAACGCCGCCCGAGGACTGACGCGACACGGTGGACGACGAGGAGGCCAAATACCCAGCTTCATTGTCAGGATCTCGTGCTTCCGCGCTGCGGTTTTTCTTTTGGGTTTCCTCCCCCAAAGCAGTCTCGTCGGGGGGGGGTCAGAGTCGAGCATTTCGAGCTGGTAACATGAAAAGGCGGAAGCAATACGATCTTTCGAGCACACGAACCACATGGAATAGATACACTTTCTCACGGATTAGGATACCTCATGTCGTCGGTGTCGATTGCCATTTGCGTCGTCAAGATCGAGCACTGGTACTGTTCGCGGGGCTTTCAGCGTGCCACGGCAGTTCCGACACTTATATGATGGCCGATTTCAGAGTCATTTTGAGGTGTAAGAACCTTTTCGCTCGCGGGGTTCTGCATCAGTCCAACTGGAGAATTGAGAAGAAAAAGAGAGAAGCCTTTCGGCTCGACCAGAATGCACGCGCCGGCATTGCAGGAAGATGCGAAAGTGTTTTATCGTCGATTGGTCAACCTCTAGGAAATGTCTTCAAATAAAGAACCCGCACGCACCATGTACAGAAGAAAATAATGTGGGCTTCGTTCTGCTTGCGCGTGCCGGTTGATCGTTTTCACACTTGAATTTTAACTGTTTCATTTTCAGGTTCGGGATTCAGATCAACCACCGAAACTCACTGTTTACGTCTTGCGCACAAGATTGGTAGCGGTAGAAAAGATCATACAATCACTCCCACTACGTAAGAGTTGACCAAGCTAATAAAACAACGAAAACGGAGACCAAGCAACTTCCAGAACGGTTGAGAACCTGCGAAGAAGGAGCAAGCCACCCCCGGGTGGGCTAGTCTGACACACAAGCTGTCGTCGAGGGGAAGGGGATGGTGGGGGGAGAAGGAAAAAGGGAGAAAACTGAAAGGACGAAGAGAGAAAAGGACACATAAACAAAAAAAAAAAGAAGAAAAAAAAAAGCAAACCAAAATGAAAGACACAACTGCACTTGACCAGAAAAAAGCATGAAGAGAAAAGCGAAGACAAAAAGCGGGGGGGGGGAATCTTTGTTTCGTGTTCAGGCGCTACTTGCCTCTAAGTGTTTGATGCTAGCATCAAGTCTTCTTCGCGGAAGGGGGGGGGGGGGGGGGGGGGTTTAAAACGAAAAGAAGAAAGACGACGGGGGGGTTGCTGGAGTTCGCTGGGAGAAAGAGATAAACAGAGGACCAGAAGACGTAGAACAAGAGTAAGCCGACAGTGAGGAAGTGGACATTGAGGCGAGAAACAAGGCACACAGCGAACCGAAAAGTGGGGTGGAATGCACGGTGGCACCCAGACCGAGCTAAAGCTGGAGTAAAAATGCGCGCTTTTCGAGTGTGGCTTTACGCTTCGGTTGTAGCACACCCGGAATGACTCGGGCAAACCCTCTTTAACTCCAGCTTGAGGCTGGACCTCGTGTAAGTTAGAATAGGGCATTCTATCTGGTATCGGAAAGTAGGTGCGAGATCAGGCAAACCTTGTGCGCTAGCGTGAATCTAATAAAGAGGGCCTGCCTCAAATTGCTCGCTTTCATTTTTTCATCAACCCTGTGAATGCTATATTATCTTCCCCGTTTCTGCCAACGCAACCTTTTCCGATGCTAAAACATCGGGTCTTTCATTTTCGCGGACTCACTTGCTCGGTTCAAGCGGCTTTCCTGAGAGACTCCACCGTGCAGCTTTTAACTCCCAGCGCCTGAGGCTGGACGTCGCCTTTGTCTTGGAGAACACGGCCTGGGCTCTGCCCTGGTGCTCTCCCCCCAGCCGAGGTTTGCTACCCCTGAGGATGTCAACGTAAGATCAAAAAGAATGCAAGAAAAAAGGCGGGCTGTAGATAGAGGGGGCGGGGGGTGTGGGACAAACGAGGCAAGAAAAGTTCGAGGTCTGAAAAAGAGGGTTGGGGGTGGGGGGATGGCACTTACCCTTGTACACTGCTACCTTTTGAACCTGAGGATTGGTTGCGTGCACACCTGGTTAGGCTTTTGCTGGGAAGGGGGGGTGGGTTTGCTAGCCCGTCGCTCACTTTTTTGGACTCTTTTGAAGGGGCTTCATCGGTCACTGGAGTGAGCTTCGTTACTTCACCGCCCGGGGGGGGGGGGGGGGGGGGGGCCTGCTTGGCTGTCCTCGGATTGTGCTTCCATGTCGGTGCTGCTTTGTTCTTGGACTCCTTCTTCTTCTTGGTTCCGCGCGATTCCAACGCCACCGTCTTGGTGTGTAAGTCGGGAGTCGTTCGCATGCGAATGAGTTCCACACTACGGTTTGCGGACTTCGGGGGCCTGAAAGAAGGCCTTCATGGTTTTCGAGGGGTCTTGTGCAAGCTCATCCTAGGAAGTGCACAGATACACCTGGAGAGACTATGAGAAAGAGAGAGAGAGAGACGAGTTAGAGTGCAGGGACCATCTCTCCGAGGAGTATCCGGTCGCCCCACTACTATCCCGTACTACTACGGCGGGCGTAAGTCGTTGCGCCGTGGGCGCGGAGCGAACCGTGGCCCAGTCAAAGATGATTGTTGCACCGATGGTGGCGCAGCCGGGGGCGTTCTGACTGGCGGACGAGACCGCCTGGCAGGCGTGTGTTGACGGCTCTCCTCCTTTTGGCAATAGTACGCCCTATGGCGGCGGTTAGCATCTTGACGGGGAATCTCAACTCCCACTGAACAAAGGATGAGAGACTATAAGAAAGATACGCCCCTCCATGGAGAATGGCAGTCCAGAGGGGGATGAAAGCGGACAGTGACTCCACTTTGACCCCCTCCAAACCTCTGCGTTTTAGTACTAACAATCTTGCGGGTTGCCCTTCAATGTATTGTGCAGGCCGAAAAGACGTAGGCAGCGCGTTTTGGTGGTTGATCAGAATTCCTTACCTGAATATACAAAGGGTAAATACAAGTGGGAAAACGATCACCCGCTGGCGTAGGTCCATCCTGATGCCTGAAACGCCCATCGAATGTCGATCCAGATCGGCGCAAACACGGCGGTTCGGCTTGGTCTCTCGCCACTTCCTTCCGACTCTGCACCGCGTGGCAGTCCTTTGGCAAGTGCATGGACTCGTCGTCTGAGAAGTGTGCACTTGACCCCGGATGGGTACACTTTCGCGTCGAGAAGCACATGGTGTTGCCATCGGATGAGGACACGTCATATTCATGTACTTGTCGTCGGACGGGCACACTTTCGTCATCGATGAGGACACTTCCTTATCATCGGCGACGTGCATGTATTGCCGTCGGACGGGTCCGCTTCCTTGTCGACAAGCACATGGACTTGCCATCGGATGAGTACACTTCCTTTTCATCGGAGAAGTGCATGTACTTGTCGTCGGACGGGTATAATAAATCAATTATGATGTTGTCGTTGAACAAGCACATTGTATTGCCATCGGATGAGTCCACTTCCTTATCGAAGTTTATGTACGTGTCGGACAAGTGCACGTGCGTCGGACAAGCACGTGTACGTCGGATAAGTATACTTCCTTATCGTCGGAGAAGTACGATGTACTTGCCGTCAGACAAGTACATGTACATGCCGTCGGACAAGTACGAAGACCGTGCAACGGACCATTCGTCGCAATTGCGTGATGCGCGGGGGTGGGGGTCGAGATAAAGCTCGGAAGATCTAGGGGGACGGACTTCGGTACCCCGCAGACTCTTTTCATTCTGTGCGAAGAGAAAAAGAAAAGACGGAGAGGAAAAAGAAGAAATACTATAAGGCGCCGCCTGTGTGTGCTCATGCCGAAGGGGGCCCAGAGGGCGGGGACGGGCGGAGCGATCTTCCGAAGGCTGCGCTTCACCAAGCTCCCCGAAAGTTGGTCTGCCCCCCCCCCCCCCCAACTGCGGGACTTTGGAAAATAATGCCCGGAAAAGAGCCGTTTCGCGTCTACAGGACAAAGACCGAAAATGTGGGGGGGGGGGGGGGGGGGGGTGGCAATCCGAATCACGGGGTGTTTAATTGGTTGCAACACCTTTGAGTTTCGTCGTGTGCGCTGCTGTACCAATAGTACCATAGCTGTAGCTTTTGAACCGAAGGTTCAGAAGCTACGGCTACGGTACATATATCGCAAAATCTTTAGGGGATCTAAATCGGAGTTGCCATCTCCTCGCGGTGGTCCCAGTCGATGTGCGCAAGAACGGCTGCTGGCCCTGTTTAGACTGTTTCTCCCCTTTTATTGCCATGAGCGCAGCAGATTGACCTTTCGGCCGACGAAAATGGATACGGGTTCACCATTTGTTCAAAAATGGGTGCTCGTGTGTTGTGGACGGCCGTTGTTCCCTTACAAAAGTTTGTTCTTCGCGTACACCACCGTGTGTTGTTTTCTCACTCGGGACTTTTGACCTGTCGTGTTTGCGTGTAAGGGGTAGACCCGCAGGCATAGTGTGGTACTCATTTGCTTGCAAATGACTCTCCACCAACGCAACAAGAAGACGTGTTAGTGCGATCTGTCGTGTCGGGGTAGACCCGCATGCAGCAACAGTTGCAACCGACAAGGGTTGCACCACGACGAAAGCGCGGCAAAAGTGACCCTTCTGGAGTCACGTAGCGAAAGCTGGCATAGTGTGGTACTCATTTGCTTGCAAATGACTCCCCACTAACGCAACAAGAAGACGTGTTCGTGTGATTGTCGTGTAGGGGTAGACCCGCACGACCTCACGTCCGTTCAACACGTGGTTCTGTAGGTACAGCACTTGGGATCCCTTCGGTTCTTTGTCTGGCAGCAATCGCCGAGCATTTCCTTCCAAGTTGGCGCGTTTGTAAAAAAAAGAACATTTCCGGAGTTGGGGCTTGCACTGATAAACGAAGCAACGGACGATCAGCATCAACTGACCAAAGGTGATGAAAATGATAAGGCAAAAGTTTCTTGTTCTTCGCGTGTACAGGGTGTAAACCTCTCTGGGGGGGGTTCCTGTATTAGCACTTTTTCGTTGGCTTCGTTTTCTCTTTCATGTGCAACCGTTGTTCCGGAAATGTTCCCGTCAGTACAGATGTACTATTAAAAAAAAAAAAAGGAAAAGGTATGTTACACGAACAGTCATCCAGAGTTGACGGACTTATACGGGAATCGTCCACCACCAAAGATCGATCCATGTGCATGAGGCAGTAACTCTTTTGCTCTGAGAACTCCCCGCGAAGAGGGGAAACAACAGAGCGTCGTCTACTGGCGCAAGGCCAGGTCGGAGTCTTTGTGGGATAGCTTTGGCTTTCCGACGTTCACGCTTCCTTCTACCGATTGCTATCTTCACCGTTTCTACCACCACAACCTTGCCCACGTCGGTACACCTTGGTTTCGGCGAGTAGGCGCGAGGCCAAGCGCAGCATGGTTTTCCCGAATTCTCGCTTTCGCTTGACGATTGCTACTTACTCACCTTTTTCCCCGTGGGTTGGGTAGAACCGGGTTTCGATGAGTACGTGACCCCGCCACCCGCGCCCTACCCCTGATGCCGGGAGCTATCAGCAGCAGCCTTCTTTATGCCTGCCTCCTTCCTGCTGCTTGTTCAGGTTCGTTTGGTTGTTCCTCTTCAGCGGGGGTCCCGCGACCTGGGCCGGGTCCAGGAGACCCTTCTGGATCTTTTCGTAGATCATTCGCGCTGTCGACACGAACGCGTCGTCCACTCCCTGTAGCGGGTTTGGTTTAGAGTTAAAGTTCGCTCGAAATTCGGGGGTTTTAGGGTCTCCGTGTGACCGTTCATGAATGGGTTCTCTTAGAGCAAGAAAGGGCGACATAGTTACGGGTTGTATATTTGGTGCACTTTCGTTGTCGGTTATGGCTAGCCACGTCCGGGACTGTTTGTGACCGACACCAAGTGTAAATTTGTTGCATTAGTGTGATTGTCAGGCCTTCGACTACCCTGAGCAACGCACTACACCAAGTATATTCCTTCGTGGAGTGTAGTCTTGGGCCCCCCACGTTTTAGCGTTATATGTGGATTAGAAGGTCGGTATTTCGAAGTCTCCGGTTGACACGGCCTCGAATACAAACAGCAGGGACAGGGTGGGAGGGAAAAGATTTTCCCCGCCAGCCAGCCCAAAGGAACCTGAAGTTCGTTCGTAATGCCTAGTGGAATTCCCTCGATGAATCGCAAAGCATTCGTGTCCCAAGTGCAAGTTTCTAAAAATATCCCGTCACCGCACCAGAGGAAATGAGAGCGCGCTCTAAATGAGTCGAGTAGTCGGCAATGGCACCCAAAATGCTCTCAACCCCCCTTCCTTACCCAAGTCTCTACGGCGGCCCTGTTCCCCTCGCGCGAGGGTTGTCACTACCTTTGTTTCCGCCGCTATAGTGGCGAGGTCCGGGAGATTTGGGGTCTGGTGGAGTGGCCTCCTGGGATAGCCTATTCTCTCACACATGGTGGCTATCTCGGGGGGCAACCCCATCGTACGTTAGACCCTTGTTTTCCCCCTTTTCTGTGTTCCAGTGAAACTTGCAGTAGCAGCATTCTCCTACTGCAGGAGTGAGTAGCCGACAGAGAATTCTCCAACTCAAGTAGAGGTGCATCCCCAGAGGAGTCCCATCGCCGGACGTTGCATTTGCTAAAAAGGGTCTCGTTCGGACGCTCATCGTGAGCCGGTCCATCCCCTCTTGATAGACCGTGATAGACCGAAGAATGCAGCACCGGGCAATTCGATGCAGCTCTAGGGACTAGGGATCGGACCTGGTGACCGTGATTCACTGTGATAAACAGCGGCAGGCACTTCGATGCAGTTTCAAGAGATAGGGACGGACCGGCTCACATCGGTAAGAAACGTGAAGCCATCGGGGCGATTAACGCAAAATCGATCGAGGAGGACGAGCCCGGGACTGCGGGAGGAGGGAGGAATTTGCCTGCCTTATTTGCTAATTCCGAATCTCCTTAAGTTTCCGAAACGTCCCCTTCCAACCTTGCCCTGGAGCAAGTGGACTCGAATACTCAGGGCTTGTCGCCCAACAACATGTATCCTTGTTCCACAGGTCGCCAGCTCGACCCCCCAAGACGCACCGAGGGTGCTCAAACAAGTTTGCTCAGAGAAAAGTGTCTCCAATCTTGAGTTCGTGAAATATCCCACCCATCCCCAGAACTGCAATTTGCGAAGTGGTTCATCTCCGAGCTGCATGCAATATGCCGCCGACTACAATTTCTTAGTAACAACAATGCACAGTGAGCCCGCAAAGAAATGCGTAGTTTTGTTTTATTCTTTTACTTGTTAGTTGTCGACAACTTGTTTTTGTGTTGAGGTGTCATTCAGATGTAAATCTAAAGCCGCCCACGTCAAATTTTGTTGAGCAGCGGCTGCCAAAACTTGCCGTGACACCTATGATGAAAGTAAAGTGGAGAAGAGAATAGAAGGTTGTCTAAAAGAGAAAGGGGGTAGTGAATGTTTTTTGACCCTCGTAGCTCGCTGGGTCAGGCGCGCCAGGCAGGTGCTGGGCTAATTTCGGTCTGGGCTGGAAAAGGGAAGAGGGCATACGTGCGCAGTCTTTGCAGACGTCTCCATGAAGACAAGGTTGTTGTCTTTTGCGAACTGTTCGCCCTCCTCTTTGCTCACTTGCCTTTTGTTTTCAAGATCGCACTTGTTGCCGATGAGCATGATAGCCATGTTGGTGTTTGCGTTGTCCCTGGCGTCAGTGAGCCACGACTGGAGGTGGTCGAAGGTTTCCCTTCTTGTCACATCGTAGACGAGGAGGGCACCTGTCGCGCCTCTGTAGTACGATCGCGTGATGGACCTGAACGACTCCTGTGAGCGTTTGATATTGCATTCGAGAGAGAGAGAGAGAGAGAGAGCGACGAGTTGGAGTGCAGGGACCATCTCTTCGAGGAGTTTCCGGTCGCCTCAATACTGCCACGTGCTTCTAAGGCGGGCGTAGGTCGTTCCGTCGGAGGTGCGGTGCGGGCCGCGGCCTCGTCACCGAGCGTGACGGCGTCGGTGTTGACACAGCCGGGGCCGATCTGGCTGGCGGGCGAGCCTCCGCGTTCTGCTCTCCGATTTCCCAAACTAAAGCATCAAGGCGTGGTGCACCTTGGGGCTTGGCGCTTGCGCTGAACACAAGCTCGTCGAGACGGTCAGCCACAGGGCACAGCGGACGGGGTTGTAGCACTGTGCTGCCAGTATGGGAATGGGTCCTCGAGCCCTAGGGTGTTGCCCGTGGCGGCCATGAGCATCGGGTCGACAGGGAGAATCACAAATTGTCGTCAACGCTTTGCAGGGAGTGAAGATAGTGCTGGCACCAATCTTTGCGGGGAGAGGGGCAAAGTCCGCTGGCACCAATGCATTGAAAGAAGTGCGTAGTGCTGTCTTGTGAAGCGAAGATAGTCTGTAGACCATTTCTTTAGAGAGCGAGGAAGGTCGCTGCCACGATGGAGCTACGACAGTCTCCCGGTTGTCATTAGTTTGAAGAGGAGCAAAGATAGTTGCCGCCGTTGGCACCCGCAAGATACCGGGCTCGGGAAAGGGGTCGAGCCCTAGGGTCTCCGGGAGGACGTCGGTATCCTGTTGCTCGGGGCGGCCATGAGAATCGGGTCGA
Organism: Diplonema papillatum; assembly: GCA_030068145.1. NCBI lineage: Eukaryota > Euglenozoa > Diplonemea > Diplonemida > Diplonemidae > Diplonema > Diplonema papillatum. Next base: position 28,298 of record JAPJBO010000544.1, read on the forward strand.
CAGGGAAAATCACAAATTGTCGCCAACGCTTTGCAGGGAGTGAAGATAGTGCTGGCACCAATCTTTGCGGGGAGAGGGGCAAAGTCCGCTGGCACCAATGCATTGAAAGGAGTGCGTAGTGCTGTCTTGTGAAGCGAAGATAGTCTGTAGACCATTTCTTTAGAGAGTGAGGAAGGTCGCTGCCACGATGGAGCTACGACAGTCTCCTGGTTGTCATTAGTTTGAAGAGGAGCAAAGATAGTTGCCGCTGTTGGCACCCGCAAGATACCCGGCTCGGGAAAGGGGTCGAGCCCTAAGGACGTCGGTATCCTCTTGCCCGGGGCGGCCATGAGCATCGGGTCGACAGGGAAAATCACAAATTGTCGCCAACGCTTTGCAGGGAGTGAAGATAGTGCTGGCACCAATCTTTGCGGGGAGAGGGGCAAAGTCCACTGGCACCAATGCATTGAAAGAAGTGCGTAGTGGTGTCTTGTGAAGCGAAGACAGTCTGTAGACCATTAATTTAGGGAGTGAGGAAGGTCGCTGCCACGAGCTACAACAGTCTTCTGGTTGTCATTAATTTGCAGAGGAGCAAAGATAGTTGCCGCTGCTGGCACACGCAGGAAAGATGCAATGCAGTAGTGGTCGTTTAGGGGCAGCAGTCAGACTCTTTACAGGTCGTGTGGCAAACGATCTGACAGGTGAGTAGCGCCACACACGCTGCGCCTACGCCTTCACATGATACATTGCAAACTAAGAATGTGAGTAGAGACTAAGCCCGCAGCTATGTTGAAGCACACCAGAGTGATTGGTGGTGCGTAGATTTGTGAATATGAGAGAGGGGACTTGGAAATGACGTACCTGTCCGGCGGTGTCCCAAATCTGCAACTTGATTTGCTTCTGGTCGATGACAACCATTCGAGCGCCGAACTCGACTCCAATCGTCAGGTCGTGGATCGGCTCAAACCTCTTGTCGGTGAACTGCGGTTTTCGTTTGGTGGAGCTTTCAATCGCTAATGGAAATAACCCGACAGAGTGTTCCACCCACCACGAGCGGACCTTGTGCCACTGCACCAATTCTCAACGTGCACGGTGCAGTCCCGTCACGCAAGAGAGACAAACAGTTGAAAATCAGCCGACTTTGCCGAATTTTGCCAAAGCTAAAAGTGTGTGCAAAATACCGTTTGTCAAAGCTAAAAGTGTGTGCAAAATACCGTTTGGCCAAAGCTAAAAGTGTGTGCAAATATGTCTACATCCCTTTTGCTACCCGAGTCCCAAGAAATTTGTTTGTACGTGCCGGGGGAGGATTAGCCTGTTAGTGAGTGATAGTGAGTGAATATGATCGGTAGGCTAATCTTCTCCCAAACACGCTGCCAGCGTTCTCTTTCGTGTTTACAATTAATTGTTGCTACGAAAAAAACAGGGCCCCAACGAATACCTGGAGAAGCAAGCATGATTTGCCGACACCGGAATCGCCGATGATGATGTACTTGAAGAGGTATTGGTGAGACATGGGAGAGGAAGGGTTGTGTGCCGATATGGGCGGGTGTTTTTGTGCTTCTCTTAGGTTTCGAAGGTGGCAGTTCCTTTCTTTTTCTCTGTGCTTCGAAGGCTTTGTGCTGTAAGATCGACTCTGTCGTCGAAGATCACCCTATAGAGTAGGGCCGATCCGTTAAACCACTCGTGGTTTTGTGCCTTCTTTTTTTGCTCTTTTTTTTCCTTTCGGGTGTTTTCTTTTTCGGTTGTCTGTGGGTGGTGCTTTTTTGGACTAAATATAAGAACTGGTGGAGATGTGGCTCGTTGGTCAAGCCGCGGCGGGTGCTGTATGCAACGGACTAACGATCGTCTTGTTAGACCCGACGTACGGCGACGGCTCATCATGACGGCAAGGGAGGTGTCCATATAAGTCTGCAATCATGCGATCATTAATGCGTGCGTAACAACTCACCCTGTCGGATCATTTTAGAGTCCTGGTAGGATCCGGGCTCTTTTGGGGTTCGCATGGGAGCGTCTTGAGCCTAAGCTCATTCCATGGTGTCCTGTTCGGGTTAGCTGGTGACCATTTTAGAGTTAAAGTTCGCTTGAAATTCCGGGGTTTTCGGGTCTCCGTCCGACCCAAGAAAGGGCTATATGGTTTTTTACGGGCTGTATATTTGGCGCACGCTTTCGTTATGGGTTATGGCTAGCCATGTCCGGGTGTTTGGTCATGTAAAGGGTCCTTTTAGCGTCTGGGCCCTTTTTTTAATCTTCTTGGGGACCCCTTGAATCTGGGCTCGATCTACCCCATATCGCCCGCGTCCTGGGATCGCAAAACCAAGCGTGTGCAGTCCACAGGTCGTAGGCCTCGATGGAGCGTAAATGGAGGCAGAGCTTGGTTGTAGTAGCGTACATTCAATGGTGAACACCGACCGCCGAAAGCTGCGCAAAATGGATGGAAGTCGCAACTTGCATCGCGGATGAGGCAACGAGTACAGAACAGTCGACGCGCAGACGAGCACCGCTTCGCAGGTGGCACAAACCGAAGCAGCCCGTGCGGCAGGGAGTGGAGACGAGGTGATGCAAGACGAAGGGGAAGCAACCCGGACGGACCAGCAAGACGCAAGACCAGGCGACCAAGAGAAGGAGGGGGACGCGACCCAGAGACCCGGGCTAAGCAGCCTGGAACTAGTCAGGGGGAGTTTTCGGATTCCCGAGATTCGTCGGAGCAGCTGCAATATTGGGCAGCCCCAGTACCGTCAAGCACGACCCGAACGCCAGTCAGGGGGTGTTTTCGGATTCCTGAGATTCGTCCAAGTTGTTGGCCGGTGCGTTTCTGGGCGGAACCACCCACGGTATGCACCACCTGAACGCGTACACGTCAAATGAATGAGGGAGAAGCCCCGCATCATGTACGACCTAAATGATGTACGATCTAAATGATGTACGGCCTAAATGATGGGACCTGCATCATGTACGACCTGAATCGCGAGCGACCTGAATCATGTATGATCTGAATCCATGTACGACCTAAATCATGTACGATCTAAATGATGTACGATCTAAATGATGTACGATCTAAATGATGTACGGCCTAAATAATGGGACCTGCATCATGTACGACCTGGATCGCGAGCGACCTGAATCATGTATGATCTGAATCCATGTACGACCTAAATCATGTACGACCTGAATCGTGAACAACCTGAATCATGTACTACCTGAATCGTGTACGACCATGTACGACCTAAATCATGTACGATCTGACCGTGTTCGCCCTTCATCATGTACGACCTGAATCGTGTACGACCGATCAGAAAGGGGCAAGGACGAAATACAGTACCGAAAGACTATTACTAGGGTGCGTGCGTGCAGAGAACCGACGACGAGGGATTCGGAGGGAACCAGAAGAGAAGAAATGTGAAAACGAGAAAGAAAAGCCGAGTGGCAGGAAGCCTGAAACAGGGCCCTGAACCAAAGCGAGGGGATGCTATCCCGATCCACGTGATGGACCAGTCTAGGTCGCGTCGTCGTTGTGAGCCGAAAAGGACTTAGCTTAATAGCTCCCACTGTACTGTCCTACTGTGGAATGGGCGACTTGCGACTTGGCATCGCTGGCCGTACGTGCGAACGAGGAATAGAGAGTTTGACCCCAACTGCAACACCAGTAGGTATGCCAGTCTGTTCAGAAGTCCAAGAGAAAATGGAAAGACAGTGGGGTTGAGGCCACCATATCGGTGACAATCTACGCGTGACAGGTGCCGAAGTTTGGTAACAAAGGTATCTCTCTATTGCGCGTATATGCCCAAAGAATCTCCAGCTCGATCTAACTCTGTGACCTTCAAACTGCGGGGTCGAAGTGCACACAATTGCCCAATACAAGATCCCACACTAGCACTAGCACCTGTGCATGGACGAACCAGGTCAATCGCGTGATAGCACCATGACTGTGGGTTTAAAAAGCGGAGGGTTTGCATGCAGCTCATTCAATCTACGGGAAAGGGTGCCTTGGATCTTGGTATGGTAACTCCGGGCCAGAGCAGACGTGTCGTGAAACTGTGTCTTACTTCGAGCTTTTTTGCATGCTGCGGAAGCGGCTATCCTTTTGCTTTCTAACTGCCACCCAACCAAATAGTCCCGAAGGTCATAAAATTTGTATGAACCGCATTGTTTGAAAACACAGATATGAACCGAGTAGGATTCTTCGGACATTGGTTGCCACAGTGATAGCTGAAGGAAGTACCGGTACCAGGGATGGCAGCCAACTTGCGCCACTACTGCGGACTAGTGCTGCAGGTGGGCAAGATGGTACCTTGAACCGCACTGGCGTTTGCACGAGTTTGTGCCGGCAAACCCAAGACACGGCAGATGTTTCCGTTCGTGAGGATGGGCAAAGCGGGTCGGTTTTGGCTGAGTTTTGGTTGACTGAAGTGCAAGATCGGTTTACTTCCCCGTGTTTCCGAAAGGGAGTGTTATTTGAGGAACGAGAACGGGTGTCCGCTGGTGCGAGGTTGGACCCGGTCGTAGAGATCGGCGGATGAGCGCCCTTCAACGCCACCTCTTAACATCCGGTATCGAAAGGTAATCATCGCTGTTGACCACTCGGTGCTCTCTGCAAGTGCCCCACACATCGCGTGAGGCGACCACTTCCCGACTCTGGATTTCGAAGCAGCCGACCGGGCGTCTTCAGCAAGTGTCAAGGCGGCGGTACTCGGACCGGAAACCGGCGGATGGGCGCCCTTCAACGCCATTTGTTACATCCGGCGTCTCAAGGTCATCGTCATCGTCGTCATCGCTTCCGACTGCTCGGTGTTAATGGCATCTGAGGCGACAGATTGGGCGTCTTCAGCAAGTGCCAAAGTGGCGATACTCGGGTCGTGGAGATCAGCGCATGGGCGCCCTTCAACGCCACCTCTTAACATCCGGTATCGAACGGTCATCGTCACTGTTGACCACTCGGTGCTCTCTGCAAGTGCCCCGCACAGTGATCGCGTGAGGCGACCACTTCCCGACTCTGGATTTCGAAGCAGCCGAGGTGTCAAGGCGGCAATACTCGGACCGGAAATCGGCGGATGGGCGCCCTTCAACGCCATTGCTTACATCCAGCATCGTCGTCGTCGCATCCGACTGCTCGGTGTTAATGGCATCTGAGGCGACAGATTGGGCGTCTGCAGCAAGTGCCAGAGTGGCGATACTCCGGTCGTAGAGATCGGCCTTCAACGCCACCTCTTAACATCCGGTATCGAACGGTCATCGTCGTCGTCGCTGTCGACCACTCGATGCTCTCTGCAAGTGCCCCACACAGTGATCGCGTGAGGCGACCACTTCCCAACCTTGTATTTCGAAGCAGCCGACCGGGCGTCTTCAGCAAGAGCCAAGGCCGGCTGGCCCGCGCGGTGGGGCAAGAGCCGAACGGACAATGAGTCGTCGATACACGGGTCATATACGCCGGGTGCAGGCGCCGCGGCGCTGGTGGGGGTCAGCAGCAGCGTCTTGTAGTCAGCCAGCCCGGAGGCTCCGCGCTGGGGCAGACTCGAGCGACTGGTCGTGTTCGAGCCACTCGAGCAGGGCCGGAGTGACGTGCGAGCGGTCCCGTCAGCGCAGCGCTGCCTGCGGTTCGCGTGGAACCAGCCGTTGGCGACGTCCCTGTTGAGGGTGCGCCAGCGGGCGTCCGCTGGGAGGGTGTTGCCCGTCGACAGCGGCTGCAGGATCCGCCGGTTCAGCGGCTGCTTCGCGACGGTCCCTCCCTTGCGCCCCCGCATCCGGATCCCAGCGCCCGCCACGCACCCGGTGCTGGGCCGGGGCGGCGCCTGGATCCCGCCGTCGGTCAGCGCCATTCTAAACTTCTCCAACCGCGTGCACGGCCACTTCAGCACTCGTCGAGGCGGCAACTCTTCTTCCGGCCACCGGAGAGACATGGTCGTGACTTTCGGTGCCCCCTTCTTTCTCTGGCTGTGGAAGGCTTGAGTGAGCCACCTGTTTTTTTTCAGCGTGCAATGTGATAAAGGTTCGGTGTTTTAGGGTCTCCGGTTGGCCATTGAGGCTGAGAGGCTGCGAGCTGAAGAGAGATGTAGACATGTTTGCACACGTTAACTATGGCTAGCCAAGTGTTTAGCGTTTATTGTGGTTTAAAGTGAAGTTCTCTTGAGGTTCCGCGATTCTAAAGTCTCCGGGAGGCCTTTGTCAACTTCGTCAAATGGGATCTTTACTCGCTTTCATGACGAATGTTGCTACTGGCCGAGTTTGGCCGAGAGTCCCGTGTAGCAGGCCTTCAGTGAACACGTGCTCGCAACCAGACGTGCGAGCGGTCCCGTCGGCGCAGCGCTGCCTGCGGTTCGCGTAGAACCAGCCGTTGGCGACGTCCCTGTTGAGGGTGCGCCAGCGGGCGTCCGCTGGGAGGGTGTTGCCCGTCGACAGCGGCTGCAGGATCCGCCGGTTCAGCGGCTGCTTCGCGACGGCCCCTCCCTTGCGCCCCCGCATCCGGATCCCAGCGCCCGCCACGCACCCGGTGCTGGGCCGGGGCGGCGCCTGGATCCCGCCGTCGGTCAGCGCCATTCTAAACTTCTCCAACCGCGTGCACGGCCACTTCAGCACTCGTCGAGGCGGCAACTCTTCTTCCGGCCACCGGAGAGACATGGTCGTGACTTTCGGTGCCCCCTTCTTTCTTTGGCTGTTGCGTGAGCCGCCTGTTTTTTAGCGTTTTTTGTGATTTCAAGATTTTTCGGTGTAGGGTTTAGGGTGTCCGGTGGTTGGGGCTGAGAGTTGGGTCGTGAAAGGGATGTAAACATATTTGCACACCGCTTTTACTATGATAGCCAAGGTTTTATAACCCCCCTACACTTATTGTTAACAACGAAAAATGTTAACAATAAGTGTACATGTTAACAGTAAGTGTAAAGAATAAGAGAGAGAGAGAGAGACGAGTTAGAGTGCAGGGACCATCTCTCCGGGGAGTTTCCGGTCTCCTCACTTCTCTTCGCACTGCTACGGCGGGCGTAAGTCGCTCCGGAGGCGCGCTGCAGGTTGCGGCTCTGCTACAGTGAGTGGCGGCACCGGAGTTGGTGCTGCAGCGGGCGCTCTGGCCGGCGGGCGAGCTCGTCTCGCGGGGGATCGCCGCCTTGTAACGCTGCGGGCCCTCTTCTTCCTCGCGACTGCGCGGCCTACGGCGGCGGCTAACACCTTGATGGGAAACTTCAGCTTCCATTGAGCGAAGGCTACGTCCTGAGGGTACACGGGTTTGGCGTCATTCCAGCTGTCTTTGGAGCAAACTGCTACTATGCCGTTTAACATCGCCTCTGTCCTCCGTCCAGCCGCAAAACGTGGACGGAATAATATTATGGAATGTTAAGAATACTTGTAGTTCACACGTTGTTAACAATAGCCGATGTAAACACTAAGTGTAGGGGGGGTTTAGAGTGAAAGTTCGCTTGAGGTTCCGCGGATTCTAAAGTCGCCGGGTGCTTTGTTAACTTCGTCACCGGGCTCTTTACTCGCACACCGGCACTACCGGTGGTGTTGCCCGTCAACGGCGGCTGCAGGATCCGCCGGGTCAGTGGCTGCAAATGGAAACGGTTCGACCGTCATGTGTGGTAAGAGTTGCTTGTTTGGAAGGGTATTTCTCAGGAATTTCCAATACATGGATGCAAAGGTCTTGGTGCCAACAAAAGTAGGCAATAAGGAGATCATCAGCTGGAACCCCAGGTGATCGCATGGCACCCCTCCAAGTGGAAAGCCTGTCTTCATATGACAGCTGGTCCCAGGGATCCTGGGGAAGGGGGTCGTCCACAAGAAACAGTGGTGAGTCCAGGCCCTTGACTTTGTCGAGGCTGAGAACAACATCCGGAACTTCCAGCTGTGCAGACTGCTGCCGGAGCTCTTTAGGGGTTGTGCCCGGACAAAAGAAGAAGCTGTTGCCGTCAAGGTCCACGTCTGAAACCCAGAAGTCGGATCTTCCCATGTACTCTTTGACACTTATCTCAATGCTCTCACTCCAGTCTTTGTCTTCTGCTTCTTCTTCCTCTTCCCCCCATCTGAAAAACTCATCATCATCTTCTTCTTCTTCGTCTGCGCGGCCAAATCGGGCATACGGGCTACTTTGGCCACAGACCAGATGCTCACATTGCATGTCGCGGAGCCGGTTTTGCTTGAGAAAGCATTCTTAAGGGGGGGGGGGACCCCTGACTCCCTGTGAACAATTTCTGGGTTCCGCTTGTCAGACATAACAGAAACAGCTGCGCTCTGCATTCGCATACGCTCTTCAATTCCTATTTCTGCGAAAACCCCCAACAATCCATAAGACCCTTCGCAAAATACCTTTGTTCGCAATGTTTCGAGACTGGAGGTCCTATGAACATGCAATGTGAATAGCCTCTATTCGAGCCAACCCCACTTTTAAAAGTGTATTGTTTTTGAACTAGATAATAGCGCGGAGCTGGCTTTTTCTCCCCCTGGGAAAATGTATATGGGTGGCAGAGTGAGCGGGTGTCGGCCTTCAGGCCGGTGTGTCCGGGTTCAAACCCCGCCCATGACACTTTTCCGGTCGAAGATTATTTCGAGGTTTGCTGTCGTTTCGGGGCCTGATGTGCCCGAAATTTGCGTTTTTTGCGGAGTTTCTCAGCCCCCCGGAGAAATACCGGAGGGGGGGGCGGCGGGAAAAGGCTGCCCCAGGGCGGCCCCCCCCCGTGCTGGGCCCCGGGTACGAGGCCAAACTTTACACCCGAACTTAGCTTCGCCCGGACTTTGTTTCGCCCGAACTTAGCTTCACCCGAGCTTTGCTTCGCCCGAACTTTGCTTCACCTAACTTTGCTCACCCGAACTTTGTTTCGCCCGAACTTTGTTTCGCCCGAACTTTGTTTCGCCCGAACTTAGCTTCACCAGAACTTTGCTTCACCCGAACTTAGCTTCGCCCGAACTTTGCTTCACCAGAACTTCTTCGCCCGAACTTTGCTTCACCCGAACTTAGCTTCGCCCGAACTTTGCTTCGCCCGAACTTAGCTTCGCCCGAACTTTGCTTCACCCGAACTTAGCTTCGCCCGAACTTTGTTTCGCCCGAACTTAGCTTCACCAGAACTTTGCTTCACGAACTTTGCTTCACCCAGAACTTAGCTTCGCCCGGACTTTGTTTCGCCCGAACTTAGCTTCACCTTCGCCCGAACTTTGCTTCACCAGAACTTTGCTCACCCGAACTTAGCTTCGCCCGAACTTTGCTTCGCCGCCCGAACTTTGCTTCACCAGAACTTAGCATTTCCCGAACTTAGCTTCGCCCGAACTTTGCTGTTCCCCGAACTTTAACTGCTGCCTCCAGTCTCGCCACGCGCCGGCCTTAGCCGAGCGCACGTACTTTGGGCATAGAAGCTTCCACCGGCAGGGTTTCTGGTAAGAGAAACCTTCAAGCCAGAAGCTTTTGTGCAACGACTCGCCCCAACATAGAACTGGCCATGGGAAAAACACTGGCCATGGGATAGATCAATCCCTACCTTTTCCAGGGTCTGGCCCTGGGACTTGTTCACAGTGCAAGCGAATAACACTGCAAGAGGAAACTGGATTCTCTGCATCCGGAAACCGATGCCATCCTCGTTTAGGTCGTTTTTCATCCGAGGGATGTTGTGACATACTCACCCGCATGCTTTGAATCACCAACTATTTGCCCACCAATGTTTAGTGCTGCAATTGTCTTCACCAATAAGCGAGTGCCCGAGTGCCATTGCAAAGGCCTTCGCTTGGGTTGATGTTTTCCAGAAGCATCACAACTGCACCCACCTTTATGGAAAGAGTGTGTTCAGGAACGCCAGTGTGCCACTGGATGTTCATAACCTCTTGCTCTACTACCTCCTCGCCTACACAGTCATCATGCATATGTCTTTTCCAATCAGGGTCACAGCCTCCCCAGGAAGCATGTCCAGACACTGCTGGTTCATCTCCTTTTGGGCTGTGTTTGTTGGGGCGAGGATCATACCATTACCCACAATTCCCTGTTTGAGATCTGGAAAAACATGAGCAATAAGATCGTGCGGGGTGTAGGCGTCCCCATCTTTTTTCCCCCAACCCAGTGGGAAGGTGGATGTCAGAGGAACCCTTTACATCGCACTTCCGTCACCAACAACCGAAAGCCAGTTTGCAAAATTCTGGTCACTTACAGTCTCACTGCGGGAATGCTGCTGCGCAGTCGTCAAGCCACCCAAGAACCAGGGTGGTATCGTTGGACGGGAAGAAAATTATTTCCGTAAGTCCCCTGGACGGGTATTTTCATCTTGCCCCTACGCAATGTAAGTGATAGGTTTACCCTGGACGGTTTGATTCCTCGTCGTTCTTTCTTGCAGTCATGTCACCAAGAAGTATCCCGCAGACTTTACGTCAGCGAACACAAAAGGCGCAGACAGACCAGTAAGCAGAATTCCCCTTTGTCGCATGCATTCTGTTAATGAAAGCGGCTCCATGATGGGGAACAGTGGGGACATGAGAATGCATGCATTCTGTTAATGAAAGCGGCTCCATGATGGGGAACAGTGGGGACATGAGAATGCATGCATTCTGTTAATGAAAGCGGCTCCATGATGGGGAACAGTGGGGACATGAGAATGCATGCATTCTGTTAATGAAAGCGGCTCCATGATGGGGAACAGTGGGGACATGAGAATGCATGCATTCTGTTAATGAAAGCGGCTCCATGATGGGGAACAGTGGGGACATGAGAATGCATGCATTCTGTTAATGAAAGCGGCTCCATGATGGGGAACAGTGGGGACATGAGAATGCATGCATTCTGTTAATGAAAGCGGCTCCATGATGGGGAACAGTGGGGACATGAGAATGCATGCATTCTGTTAATGAAAGCGGCTCCATGATGGGGAACAGTGGGGACATGAGAATGCATGCATTCTGTTAATGAAAGCGGCTCCATGATGGGGAACAGTGGGGACATGAGAATGCACTGTGCCACACTTTCTCGCTCCCCCCCTTTGGCCACTGGGAGGATCTGTTTGAAATCCCCCCCAAACACCACTGTGCAGCCTCCAAATACATCATCTGACCCTCGTACCTCCCGGAACGTTCTTTCCAAGGCTTCTATCAGCCATTTGTTGGACATAACTATTTCGTCCCAAATTAAAAGATCAGTTCTCCTGATCAAAATCTCGTGCTCCGGGGTCATGGCTACCAGCCCTTGCTGGTCAGAAGGGTCATACTTTAGTGGTAAGCGGTTGTGGGCTGTCCTGCCCCCCCTGAGGTTCATAGTCGCTATTCCGGATGATGCAACAGCAATGGCTATCGGTCGGGTTGCTTCTGTTGCTGGGGTTTCTTCCATGCCCCTGTGGCTTCTGGCCCAGGAAAGGACAGCATCATACAAGAAGGTCTTTCCTGTTCCAGCACTCCCGTGAAGGAGGAACATTTTCCCTCACCAGAAGCAACAGACCACTGAATCTTCTTCAGTGCCTCCCGTTGTTCTCTGTTAAGGAGAGGTTCTTTTGTGTACCTCTCCCACTCTTCAATTTCATTGAAATAAAGAGCGTCGTGCACCATCCAGTTGTCTGCCTGTGGTGCCCCGCCTCTCTTTGTGGATCTCCACTTTGGGTCTGGGTTCGGGAGACCGAACTCAGCCAAAGTCTTTCCATTGAGGTTTCTCATTAAGCCCTGCATGTCCCAGAGGGCCTCTTGATACTCTTCTTCTGTCGGGTCTCTCTGGACCCGGTTTCTCTCATGCCTCTCTGGTGCCCGGCAACAGAAGGCAACCAAGTTGTTTGTAAAGATACTTGTTGTTTGTTGTTTGGAAACAGGAAAACAGTCTAAGAGGACACAAAGGGTGTGTCTTAGGCATTTGGCGGAGAGGGTGGTCAAAAGGGCTTCGTTCATGGTTTTTTCAACAAGGTCCCAGCTCGTGTCCCTTGAAAAGGTACTTGAACAGTTATTTATGACCTTTGGGGATCCCACTGGCTCCAAGTTCTGGTGGGACCGGAACTGCATGAGCATGTAGATATTGTGGGCAACCACGTATCTGTTGTCACGGACAGAGTATGGCACTGCATTCGGATCACCCGACTTCTCCCTGATTATTTTGTACTCATCTTCTGTTCGAGTACGTCTGGTGGCTTGCAACCGAAGAATCATCACAAAATGCCTTGGGGAAATGGCTTTTACACCTTGGGTGCCCATCCTTTCCCTTTATTGGGAAAAATAAATTCCCTCTGGTGGAAATGGCTTGAGGAGCGTGACGATAAATTTCGTTTATTTTTTGACAGGATTCCGTTGTGTTTACACAGGCCGGACAAATAAACGAATTTATTTTTTCCGATCTCGGAATTTATTTTGCGCCGCCAGCTATTTTCAGTCGAAACAAATAAATGAAATTTATTGTCCCTAGGGAAATAAATTCGTTTATTTTTCCGACTGAAAATAGCTGGCGGCGCAGAATAAGGTCGTAGGAGGGTAGAGACCCCTCGCAAAATTTTTTTTCTCCCTGTGGTGAGTGAAATCGCGTGTTTTGAGCTCGTTTTGAGTCTAATTCATCCTTTCTGATCCATATCAAGACCTCGCAGAAAGAAAACCGCAGCACTTGTCCGCAGCGCTCATCCAACAGTCCTACCCAGCACGACAGCACCTGTGCAGTCCTTATGCAAGCGCCCATGCAAGCTTACACAACGTTCTGCCGTGCACATTTGCTACGCAACGTTCTGCTAACTGCAAAGCAGTGTGGTTTTCTTTCCATCCTCGGGAATTTAGTTTTCCCAATAAAATCATTTATTCGGCAATAATTTCCGCCAATTTTGCCTCGGTGTCGGTTTTAGTCCTCGGGAGGCCTCGGGGGGGTTTGCAACCCCTCGCCACTCGCTCCGCTCGTGGCTCGGGGTTGCAAACCCCCCTCGGGCCTCCCTCGGGACTAAAACCGACACCTCGGCAAAATAAACGGAAATTATCTTGCCGAATAAATGCTTATTATTTTGCAGACAGAAATTCGTATATCTTCACACCGAACATGCATGCAATGCTCAGAAATTGCCTCGTAGAGGTCTGCCTGGATTTCTGGGTCTGGGAGCTGGGCGTTCACAACCTGATCCAGTATGGCTGGGTTCTTGGGCTTGTCTTTTTCTTCAACCCACACCAGCATATGGAAGTGGGGTAGGCCCCTCTTCTGCCACTTGTTTCCAACCACGCATACCATTCCCAGCGGCTTGCGCCCCCGCATCCGGATCCCAGCGCCCGCCACGCACCCGGTGCTGGGCCGGGGCGGCGCCTGGATCCCGCCGTCGGTCAGCGCCGTTCTAAACTTCTCCAACCGCGTGCACGGCCACCTACTCAGCACTCGTCGAGGCGGCAACTCTTCTTCCGGCCACCGGAGAGACATCGTGACGTTCGGTGCCCCCTTCTTTTTCTCCGGCTGCGGAAAAAGGCTTGAGTGAGCAGCCTGTTTTTTTTAGAGCTAAAGTTCACACAATTGAACCTATGTTTTATGACGTACTCCCATTCTCCCAAACAGGTTCCTGCCAAATGGTTTTACTTCCTTTAACTGGGTTGGCAGGGCGTTGGGACGCGAGCCGTCAGGCGAGGCGGCCACGTACGCGGCGTTCTGCGCGCTGCTACGTTTGGCAAACTGCTTGGTGACCCGTGTTTTTGGTGCACACTTTCGTTACGGGTTATGGCTAGCCATGTCCGGGACTGTTTGTGACCGACTGTTTTTGAGGGAAAGTTCGTTTGAGTCAGGGGTCTTTAAAAGTTTGGGGGTTGGAGCGGAAACCCTGGTGTCAGCCAAAACCCCGGTGTGCGGTCAAAATACTCGAGGGACTGCCTTGTGCTCATTTCGAAGGAGGCTAGAGGGGGAGAAAACAATACAACTACAAAGTGGGTCTTTTTTGTTGAACGCTTACGCCCGCCACTAAACCCAGGGTTACCTGTGTTTCGTGTGGGCTACAGCACATTTACCTCCTTTGATCTATCGCAACTGGCAGTCTCCTCAAGCATTTCCTACAAAGCAGGTGCTTATACAAAAAAAAAAAAAAATATCCAACACTTGGGCAGCAGGGATGCCTTGGGACGAAAATCTACGCTCTAAACCGGGGTATTGGGGAGTCACACGGCATTCAGCGGTGAGTCACCAGCTCCAGTTGTCGTCCTTAATGCTTTCCAAGAAGCTTGCAGCGTCCGGTCCCAACTTCTTGGTTACGCATCCTGCAGATGCGATGTAACCGCAAGAAGCACACCTCGACGAGGTGTCCGGCCTGTGTGCAATGCTGCACGTCGCGAATATGCATTCGCTCTCCGCTTCATCGTAATCCTCCCCGCGGGGGAGTTTCACGACGGGGATAGCACCCCATTCGACTTCTCCCTCGAGGATGTCAGTCCGAGCTAGTGCCATTTTTTTGTTTGTACGTGCCGGGGGAGGATTAGCCTGTTAGTGAGTGATAGTGAGTGAATATGATCGGTAGGCTAATCTTCTCCCAAACACGCTGCCAGCGTTCTCTTTCGTGTTTACAATTAATTGTTATTACGAAAAAAAAATATCCAACACTTGGGCAGCAGGGATGCCTTGGGACGAAAATCTACGCTCTAAACCGGGGTATTGGGGAGTCACACGGCATTCAGCGGTGAGTCACCCCCACCCCTACTGTAGCCCCGACCCGCACAGTAGGCTGTGTTGCGCTTCGAGTGGGGAGACCTGCCCGCGCAGCGATATATTTTGTGGTGGAGCCACCTTTTGGCTTCTGCGTGCGTGTGCCGCCTCTGGTGCACACCAGGATTGAACCAGCGTTAAACTCCGGAACACCGACTCAGCAACTCTTCTTGTGGCGGTTTTGTATGTCTTAAAGGTGCCTTGCGCCGCAGGCGCGGAAACTTTTAAAGGTCGCACTTACGGATCAAAGCAGATGGGCGGTAGGGTGGCTCGTCACAACTAGGTTGGCTGACATGTCAAGTAAACCTGCGCCGCAGGCGCGAAAATTGTGACGGTCGCGCTTACAGCTAAACAGATGGACGGAAACACGTTGGCTGTTCACCGGCTGCAGCAGGTTTTCGTCCTGCACAACGCCCCTGCATTGCCTGCCACGGTGGAACATTGTGAACAGAATGCGTAAATAATGTGATAGTCCCATTCCTCAGCCAAAGTACCTGCGCCGCAGGCGCGGAAATTTTTTGGCGCATTTTCTGGCCAGCCACCTAATTACGAAGATCGCAAAACAGTTTTCCATGAAAGAAATTTCCGCCGGTGGTTTCTGATATAGAAGATTTCCATCAGGTTTCTGCCACGAGAAATTTCCACCAATGGGTTCCGTTGCAAAATATTTCCACCAATAATTTCTGTTAGAAAAGTTTTCCGCCATGAATCAAATTTCCGCCGGTGGTTTCTGCCATGAGAAAATTTCCATCAGTTTTCTGTCGTGAGAGAAATTTCCACCAACAGTTTCCCACGAAAGAAATTTCCGACAGTAGTTTCCACGAGAACACTTCCATCAGGTTTCCGCCACGAGAGAAATTTCCGCCAGTAGTTTCCGCCACAAGAAAATTTCCATCAGTTTTCTGTCGTGAGATAATTTTCCACCACCAGTTTCCCTTCCCACGAAAGAAATTTCCGCCAGTTGTTTCCACGAAATTTTTTTCCAGCCTTCACAGTGACAAAACAGAAATCCGGAATTTTGTTTTCCCCCTATTTTTTTGACACACCGGGTTTTCCCGGTGCCTGACACCGGGACACCGGGTTTTTAAAGTCCCCTGGTTTGAGTGGGTTCCGGGAGTTTGAAGTCTCCGGGCGGCCTTTGTCAACTCTTCGTCAAATGGGTTATTGACTCACACACACGCATGTCAGCGTCCTCCTCCTAACCCTCTCTGTCTGGTCGTCTGTCTCTCTTTTTTCTGTCTTCTCTTTTTCTCTTCTGCGCGTGTGACCACGCGCATCAAACGAGACGGCCGGTCGTTCCAGATCCGAGTAAGCATATTCGTATGCGCTCGATCAAATGGACAAGGTAATCGTGCTTCTCACTGGCCCCGATGCACGTCAACGTCTTCCTCCTAACCCTCTCTATCTTTCTTCTGTCTCTCTTCTTCTCTTCTCCGCATGTGACCACGCGCATCAAATGAGATGGTCGACCGTTCGAGATCCGAGTTAGCATACGTATGCGCTCGATCAAATGGTCGAGGTAATCGTGCTTCTCACTGCCCCCGATCGCCAGCGTCCTCCTCCTAACCCTCTCTGTCTTTCTTCCGTCTCTCGTTCTCTTTTCTCCGCATGTGACCACGCGCATCAAACGAGACGGTCGACCGTTCCAGATCCGAGTTAGCATACGTATGCGCTTGATCAAATGGTCAAGGTAATCGTGCTTCTCACTGCCCCCGATGTACGCCAGCGTCCTCCTCCTAACCCTCTCTGTCTTTCTTCCGTCTCTCGTTCTCTTTTCTCCGCATGTAACCACGCGCATCAAACGCGAGAAAAGAGTGCACAGGGTCGCGGCGAGAAACAACAAAGACGTAATCACGCGGCCAGAACGGGGTTCGGGATCCAGAAGACAAAAAGAAGGAAAAGAAAATGGAGTCTGTATGGATTGATTAGCATTCGCCAGGGGGGGCTCCGGGGGGACTAGCTGAATCTGGACGGACCGGGCAATGAGTGGCGAGGCTCCCCTTTGCAACCACACGTATGCCGGAGAAAGCCTGTTACACGGGAGCAGAGTCACGGGTCTACGCATTGTAAACACGAAAGAGAACGCTGGCAGCGTCTTTGGGAGAAGACTAGCCTAACGATCGTATTCACTCACTATCAATCACTAACAGGCTAATCCTCCCCCGGCACGTACAAACAAAGGCACTTACTCGGACTGATATCCTCGAGGATGAAGCCTACTGGGGCACTGTGCCCTCATTTGCAAGCTACCGCGCTGCACGAGTTTGATTACGGGGAGTTTGACTGCGTGTTTGCCTCGCGCATCATCGCACACAAGGTACCGGGAAAAGCCAGCTTCACGGAGCCAAGCTTCACGTGTTCGGCGGTACTGCAAAGCCACGGGGCCCATGGGACAAGGACCATCGAGTTTCTGCACCAAGCGTCAAAGCGAGGAGTGCCTTGAAGCTTGAGGGCCGTAGAGACGGTCAACCCACAGGGCAGAGAGAGAGAGAGAGCCGAGGATGGTTCAGGGGGGAGTACATTTGCAAGGCTGAAATTTGAAGGAATTGCCGGAATGACACCACCCAGGCGTGGTGTATGCGGTTTAATTTGACTCGTCATGGGGCGGCACTGCGCTGCTTCGGCTCCGCCCCGGTGTTAACTTTTCCGTTTTTTTCCTTCCAACAATCATGCATGGGAGGCTGTGTACCTTCCCACAGACTTTGCATTACCTTTTTTAATACAATCATGGGGGCCTTCACGAGGCGACACTGTTGACCGCACCTTAATTGAGTTGCGATCGCCGATCCCCCAACCGCCAGCATCATGTACTTGACGCGACGCGGAACGAAGTGCTGCTTAGCAGCCAATGGCATCTTTCCGGCGGAAAGCATCTGGTAAGGGTGCGAAACTGCTCTTGGGAGATGCGAGAAATAAGAATAACGTGCGCCCCCAATTAAAAGTGGCCTTCAATTCCTATCTGAAAACTAGCAATACTCGGCCGTCAGTCTTTCGGGCGGCGAGAAGACCATGCGGGTACTCGAGACCCAGCTGGTGGACGGGTTCAGTGGCGAAGCATGGGGGCTGGACGTATTCCCCAGGTACGACGATGTGAGGTGGTTTGCAAGAGCATGCTTGGAATGGATATGCGCTCAACACCGCACTGGTCCCGTCTGCGCCGTGTTTCGGTCCTTTAAGCCACGGACACAGAAGGCGGACCATCATCAGCGCGGAACCTGAGTGTCTGTGAGTCTGGTATGTCAGGCGGCTGTTCGAGGCTCGTCACAGCCAGGACCACCCGTGCTACCAGAGCACAAGCGAATCCGTCAAGGGGAGATAGGGGGTGGGGGATGCCGGCTGGTTGCTGTTCACCTGGCTTAGGCTAGAGAAAGGATGAAACGGTGGCCATCCTTCTTCCATTCCGAGGCTCGCACGGACTCGACGTCGACAGGCGGAGCTCAACGTGATCGAACGCCGGCCGAGAGAAGGAGGCCGGCAAGAAGAATACTCAAGGGGCTGCCGTGTGCATGTTTCGAGAGGGGGCGAACCGATGCAACTACAAAAGGTGGGTCTTTTTAGAGTTATAGTTCGCTTGAGAATCCGGGAGTTTAGAGTCTCCGGGTGACCTTTGTCGAATGGGTTCTTTTAAAGCTAATACGTACTGGGTGGGTTTGGGGGGGCATGCATGGCTTGTTTCGTGTACACTTTACTTGCTTGCTTTGGTGAAACATGTGAACTTGTGACCGACACCAAGATCTCACCAGGTTAGGTGAGTTTTCTTGGGCTCTCCAAGTCTTACAAGTTTTTAGCACTAGCAATCTTGCGGATTGCCCCTCAATGTGTTGTGCAGGCCAAGCTTTTAGCACCAGCAATCTTGCGGGTTGCCCCTCAATGTGTTGTGCAGGCCAAGTTTTTAGCGCCAGCGCAGGCCAAGAAGGCCGAAGCACGGCCAAAGACCCGAAGCACGGCCAAAGACCCGAAGCACGGCCAAAGACCCGAAGCACGGCCAAAGACCCGAAGCACGGCCAAAGACCCGAAGCACGGCCAAAGACCCGAAGCACGGCCAAAGACCCGAAGCACGGCCAAAGACCCGAAGCACGGCCAAAGACCCGAAGCACGGCCAAAGACCCGAAGCACGGCCAAAGACAAAGCGGCGCCACCCGAGGGGGCAATCCCAGGGCCGCCCACGTGATAAGCCGTTAAACAGCGGCTGCCGGCTTATCCCGTGACACCTTTTATATGTACGTTATAGAAAGAGTAGCGTTGGCACTCTTACAGGTTCGTTCCCTCGTAGATCGCCGGGAACGGGCACTCCAGTGAAACTGGGTATGTTACCGTTTCAGGTTTGGATTCTGGGACGAACGTCGGCAGCGTGTTTTCGTGGTTGATCAGAATTCCTTGCCTGAAAATGACACAGGAAGATACAAGTGGGTAAACGGCCAACGCACGAAAGCCGGCACGCACAAACAAAAACGAAGCGCCTGCCTTCTTTGAACGCTTACGCCCGCCACTAAACCCAGAGTTACCTCGGTGTTTTGGGTGGGCTGCTGCAAATTTACCTCCTTTTTTGAGAGTTCGCATCTGGCAGCCTTTTCAAAGTGTTTCCTGCAAAGCAGGTGCTGAGCCGGTCCGTCCCTATCTCTTGAAACTGCATCGAAGTGCCTTTATCACAGTGAATCACGGTTCACCACGGTCTATCAGGTCCATCCCTAGTCCCTAGAGAGAGAGCTGCATCGAATTGCCCGGTGCTGTATTCTTCGGTCTATCACGGTCTATCAAGAGGGGATGGACCGGCTCAGGTGCTTATACAAAAACAGAAACTCGATAACGACGGGCAGGATTCGTTTTTTGGGTTGCGCCGCCCGACACAGTATTGTGCACCCACAACTTTCCCACCGTGTGGTCCGAATAGTCTACCCGCAATACATGGTGGCCATTTGTGACTAGAATATTTTTACATAAGCGCCAGCTTGAAAGTAAATGCTTGACGATACTGCCCGACAAAGAACAGAAGGGATCCGAAGTGCTGTAACTACCGAACCACGTGTTGAACGGACGTGAGGTCATCAACCCCTACACGACAAATCACACAAACACAACAGGTCAAAGTCCTGAGTGAGAAAACAACACACGGTGGTGTAAGCGAAGAACCAATCAGATTGTGTTTGTAGATTGGATTTGCCCCTTACCACTATACTTCCTCCCTTCCATTCGGAGTCGAAGCAGCTACGTCGAGTATTTTTCCTGGTGATCAATTGACCGCAATGTGGGAAGGTTGTGGGCGCACAGTGTGCAATGAAACGGTACAGCGCCCTTCGTTCGGTTCACCCTCGGCCAACCGTCCTGCTGTCGAGATGAACCGGCACCTACTGAGGGATCACGGATGTGGTCCTGGTCGGGGGACGTACTGACCGGGGTCTGCGTCTCAGGAGTCGGTGGCGGGGACGGCGGTGGTGAGAGGCACGTCGCGCATGATGTCGACGCCGCGCATGTTGACGAACTCGGGGTGGAACCGCGTGATTTCGCGGTTCGCGAGCCGCCTCGCGTCGTTCACGTTCTTCAGCTTCGCCGAGAAGCTGCCGTCGAACTGCGGGAACGACTCGTCCTCGGAGCCCTCGGCCCACGCGTACTCCCCGAAGAACGCGTGCCGGAGCAACATCCGCACCGACGGCCGCCTGTGCGGGTCCCAAATGAGCATCGAAGCGAGCAAA
Organism: Diplonema papillatum; assembly: GCA_030068145.1. Classification (NCBI taxonomy): domain Eukaryota; phylum Euglenozoa; class Diplonemea; order Diplonemida; family Diplonemidae; genus Diplonema; species Diplonema papillatum. The sequence continues at coordinate 48,542 of JAPJBO010000544.1, forward strand.
TCGCGCGCAGCTGGAGCCGCGCGGGGGAACCTGGCCTCGATGTTGCAGGGCGGCCGCTCGGCTTGCTGGCGGAGCCAGTTGCGGGGCACGTCGACGGAGATCCACGAGTGCTGCTCGCCCATTTGGTGCCCGACGAAGTCGAGGACGAGGTTGATCTGCTCCTGCGTGCCTTCCCACCCCTGCGACCTGCTGGGGAACAGTGTCTGCTTCCGGCGGTCCTCTTCGCCACCCCCGGCAGCGAGCATTTCCGCGAAGATGCAACCCAGAGACCAGACGTCAACAGCGCCGTCGTACCGGTCCTGGATCAGCACTTCGGGGGCTCGGTACCAACGGGTGACGACATAGTTCGTCAGCTCGTCGTTGACCGTCTGAGGGTTGTCTCGGCTCAAGCCGAAGTCCGCGAGCTTGACTGTGCCGTCGCTGTCGACGAGAATGTTCGAAGGCTTCAAATCGCGGTGCATGACATCCGCGCTGTGCATTGCGAACAATCCGCACAACTGTTTAATTGGGAAGGTGACGATCACGCAACCCTACGAATAGTTGAGGTCGCGGCTCTTGACAAGAGTCTGGCAGACAAAAAAAGAATAGGCGCGATGTTTGTACGTGCCGGGGGAGGATCAACCTGTTGGTGAGTGAATACGATCGGTGGGCTAATCTTCTCCCGAACACGCTGCCAGCGTTCTCTTTCGTGGTTACAATTGTTTATTACGACAAAAGAAGTGTTTTTGTGTGTTTCCGACAGTGGTTTTCCGCTTAGCCAACAAAATGAAACTGGTTGGCTAAAATTTTGCGCAGTTCATTGAAAGAGGTCAAAAGTCTTTCTCTCGACCGATCTTTTTGCAAGGTGTTAGGAGGGTCGGCAGGTTGTGGCTTCCGACTTGGTGTAGAACTGGGTTGTGAGCTTGCTGGAGGACTGTGTGTAGATGGAATTCCTGTGGCAAAAAAAAAAAAGTTTTTTTCGCCAACCCCATTTTCGTGGGAAAAAGTGTTTTAGGCGAAAAATATTTTTTAGCCACACAATGGTACCAGGGAAAGCCTGCTACACGGGAGCCAAGCTTCACGTGTTCGGCGGTACTGCAGAGCCACGGGCCTACGGGTCAAGTGGCTACCGATTTCCCAAGCTAAAGCATCAAGGCTTGGAGCACCTTGGGGCTTGGCGCTCGCGCTGAAACACAAGCTCGTCGAGACGGTCAGCCGCAGGGCAGAGCGGACGGGGTTCTGGCACTGTGCTGCCTCCGACTCAAGCTTTGCAAGCTGTGGTTGACCGTCACGTTCCTGGACCAGGAGCGGCCTTTTCCTTTTCCTTAGCCACACAGGAAAAACACTGGTTTCCGACGATCCCGTATATGGGCGTACATTCGACGTTTTGTGCTTGTGAGGATCAGCAGTTTTCTTACTCTTCGCTTTCTTACAAAAGGGGGGATTGGGGTGAACGGTTGGCGGTCCGACCGAAGGTACGCAGGACACGATCCTGAGACCCGTATTCTTCATTAGTACACGTGGACCTGTGGTTAGAGGGACACACAGCGAAGGACGGAAGAAGAAAAGAAAGAAAAAGAAAAAGACCGCTCCTGGTCCAGGAACGTGACGGTCAACCACAGCTTGCAAAGCTTGAGTCGGAGGCAGCTCAGTGCCACAACCCCGTCCGCTCTGCCCTGCGGCTGACCGTCTCGACGAGCTTGTGTTCAGCGCGAGCGCCAAGCCCCAAGGTGCGCCAAGCCTTGATGCAATAGTTTGGGAAATCGGAAGCCACTTGACCCGTAGACCCGTGGCTCTGCAGTACCGCCGAACACGTGAAGCTTGGCTCCCGTGTAGCAGGCTTTCCCTGGTACCGCGAAGGACGGAATAAAGGACATTGGCCAACGGGGAAGCAAAGCATACCATGGAGTACAGCATGGAGAAGGTGTTCTCTGGCGAGAAATGCGCGGGACACTTGTAGAGGAGCGTGTTCAACTCTGTCTTCATGAACTTCGAGACCAAATACAGAGCGTCGTAGTCGGCACACGACGGCATGACGAGGGTTTTGAGGTTCAAAAGGTTTTCGTGCCCGTCGAAGTGCACCATCAGCCGGATCTCTCGGATGATCTGGTGTACGTTTTGGATTGTTTAGACTGTGCTTTGGAGTCTTGGTGGGATTGGAGAGTGTGTTGGTGTCTAAGTGCAGGACTTAGTGGGCAACGTCTGAATCGAAGTATAGCCCACTTGTCACGTTCACCAGTCGGCTTTGAGTTTCCGACACGCTGTTTTTGGGCCCTGTGACTCCTTTCCGAAGGGTGGGTGGGGCGGGATCCTTCGGGGGCCGGATAGAGCGTGGGAGGCTGTCAGCTGCTTCATCCGGCACTCGGCTCAAGCCTTCTATTTTCATCTTGCGGTGTTAGCTGCACGGGGCTTTCGGCCCCGGGCAACAGCTGAGTGTCTTCACACGGGCGGCACATCTCACCCGAGGATGTGGCAAGCTCTCTCTGTGCGATGAGCTTGGCCTGACTAGCAGTTCCAAACTCCTGGTGCAAGTGCCCGTCATGGTCGGCAGTCACTACCTGGGTCACAGTTTTGAGTCCTGTTCCGAGACTCGCTCGCACGGGGAAGTGGCGGCGAATCACTTATCGCCAAGCATTCTGCAATTCTGCAATGCCGACTACTGCTAGTGTGTTGGTGTGTGTTTTGAAGTGCGCTCATGAACCTAAACTACCGTATAATTGGAATAATGTTGAATCGGACTAAGGCTGCAACGGGTAAATGACAGACCGGGTAAAACCTGGGACACCTGGAGGCAGTCACCTGCGTGACTGCACTAGTGGGTCCTGCAGCCTACCCTATGACAGCGGCATCTAAGGGAAGCTGCGTATCGAATACCCGAAGGCGCGGGCAAGCACCAGGGGGCGCGATATTCTGCAAAGTACGCAAACCCCAAAAAATGCCGACCTACAAGGTGCGTCATTTTCTTTTTTTTTTTTTTTTTTTAGAGTGAAAGTTCGCTTGAAACTCCGGGGTTTTAAAGTCTCCGGGTGACCTTCGTTGTTAAGGGAAGATGTTCTCTGTGCTCTGAGTGTCGTGAGAGTGGTGGTTACACGAGGTAAGAGGATCGGTGGGTACCTTGGTTGTTGGTCATTGGTGGTTTCGGCCATTGTCCACATACCATACTTACGGTAGGTATTTGTTGGGTACCAGGGAAAGCCTGCTACACGGGAGCCAAGCTTCACGTGTTCGGCGGGACTGCAGAGCCACGGGCCTACGGGTCAAGTGGCTACCGATTTCCCAAACTAAAGCATCAAGGCTTGGCGCACCTTGGGGCTTGGCGCTCGCGCTGAACACAAGCTCGTCGAGACGGTCAGCCGCAGGGCAGAGCGGACGGGGGTGCGGCACTGTGCTGCCTCCGACTCAAGCTTTGCAAGCTGCGGTCGACCGTCACGTTCCTGGACCAGGAGCGGTCTTTTTCTTTTTCTCTTCTTCTTCTCTTTTTTTGTTGAACGCTTACACCCGCCACTACAACCCAGATTTACCTGCGGCTCGTGTGGGCGACACAACTCATTTTCCTCCTTTGAGATTTCGCAACTGGCAGCAGGGCCGCCCACGTGATAAAGCCGTTAAGCATTGGGAACTTTTAAGTACACGGACCACACGGATCTGCATGCCGTTAAGCAGCGGCTGCCAGCTTATCCCGTGACACCTATGATATGTAGTTGGTTATCATGAATACCTACCCTCCCCCGTGTAATTGAGACACTATTGGGGCTAAGGGCGGGGTGTCTCAATTACACGCGTTTACGTTAATGGACATGTATCAACGGGAGCACCACTGGATTGACACACTGCGCGAAATGGGGTCCGGGCTCGCCTTGTTAGGTACAGGTGTCACAGTGTCACAATAGAAATACATTAGCGCTTGAAATTGGGACACTTGTGGGAAAATTACGAAAACAGGTGTCTCAATAACACGGGGGAATTGCAAGGACGTGCTTGGAATGGGTATGTGCTCAACACCACGCACTGGTCCCGTCTGCGCCGTGTTTCGGTCCTTTAAGCCACGGACACATAAAAGGCGGACCATCATCAGCGCGGAACCTGAGTGTCTGCAGACAGGACAGCGGTGTGAGTCTGGTTTGTCAGGCGGCTGTTCGTAGCTCGTCACAGCCAGGACCACCCGTGCTACGAGAGCACAGGCGAATCCATCACGGGGAGAAAGCCCCTGCAACCGTGTCGGAGCAATCAGTTAAAAACTCAGGGCACTTGCCCTGATTGTGACTGGCAGCACTGACTTGTCTCAATTACACGGAGGTAGACTACAGTATAGCAAGAGTACGAAGAGAACGAAACTGGTGCATACTTTTCGCCAGTAGTCAGGGCCCTGTACGTGCTTGTGTACCCAGGAGACCTTCTTTATGGCAACGTCGGTGTTGTCTTCCGTGTCCAACGCCTTGCAAACGTTTCCGTAGCTCCCACTTGCGATCATCTTCAGCTTCGTGAATCTCTCGGGCAGCAAGAAGTCAATTCCTTGCAGAGACGTGTTAGTGTAAGTCGTCATCTTCAACGACCGGCTCGTCCGATTATCTCCCCTCTTCCTTGCAAGCGCACTCGAGAGCGACGGCTAGTTCCGGTCGGTCTCAGCGATTTCTCCTCGGCCGGGCCTCTATCGGAGGCAACACCAACGGCGGCGCCAGTCCTGTGCCAACGCAAAAAAAGAAAGACGTGCGTGTTGGTGTGTGTGTGTACGTGGATGGCCCACCCGGAGGCGGGGAGGGGGAGGTGTTGATTTCCCGTGCAGATAGTCTCGTTGTCTTGAGAATGGCAATCGGTCGGGAAATTGCTTTTGTGTGTTACGATTGATAGAGCGTTCTCTTCCTTTTTGCTCTCCTGGAACATTTCCGGAACTGGGGCTTGCACTGATAAACGAAGCAACGGACGATCAGCATCAACTGACCAAAGGTGATGAAAATGATAAGGCAAAAGTTTCTTGTTCTTCGCGTGTACAGGGTATAAACCTCTCGAGGGACCCCCTGGGTCCCATCAGAGACTCGAGAGCATCTCGAGTGCTCTGAGGGACGGAGAAAGGATGCGTCGAGGGCATCCCCCGGATGTAAGGATCGGCACACTGCAGGTTCGTGGGAACCCAAAGAATTGTCAGTGCAATGTCAAAGCGGTCCAAAGTGGCGAACAACCTCGTCAGGAGGTGATCACCGAGGAAAGGCTTCCAATGCGAGCATCAAAACAGGCACGAGAGCAGGGGATCTACAATTATTACAGGTTTCAGAATACTGGCGTGAAACTTTGAAAAACTTTACTTTTGAGAACACTACACTGGTACACTGGTTCTCAAACAGAGGGACGGGGGTCTGGTTTGGGGTGCTCTATTGATGCGCCAGCCGCCCCGTGGAACCCGCATGCTAAGTGCACCGTGTGATGGTAAGTTAGGGTCCGCATGCACCGTTGAAGGGTCATACCAGAAGGTAAATATATATATACAGCAAAACAACGGTGGTTGTGTCCTAGTAGTCTGGCTGTTTTTTTTTGTGGCTGCGGTTTGGGATTTTGATGTCTTCCCTTAAGGAACTGCCTAGGAACTGCCTTGTGGGGGTGATTTGGCCTTGTTTTTGCATTCTGCAGCCATTATTTCAGCCTAAACGAGCGTCCGACCACTTTTGCGGAGAAGTTTCGTGGATAGGGATACCCCACGGGCTTCCCCAGAAAAGAAGAAGCTCGCTGCGGCGCTTAATTTGAGAATTTCCCATGCCAAACCTCCAGACTCGGAAAATAGGTAGTCTCGGCACGAAGAAAAAAGGGTGCCTTTGGGCAAGGCCGCAGCGTTTTCCGACCGTTGGTCGGTTGTGTCCTTGCTTCAGACAATATTTTTCGTTCTTACGATGCATTGTTGGTCGGCGGCGTACTACGTGCAACTTACCGAAGTAGGTGACTCGCGCAGTTCAAACGCAGTCACAGCAAAAAATATCGACTGGCCAAACGCGAGAGAGATCGAAAAAACATAACCGCCGACGTCATCCAGAACCAACGAAAAGTGGAGTGGGAGGGGGAAAGATTGTGTTCCTGAGCCAATTCACCTACCCCCCCTGAAAGCGACTTGAGCTCGATTACACTCGATTACGCGTCGATTACACTCGATTACGATCGATTACAATCGATCAGCTTTTGGTGAATTGGGGGGGTACTGTAACAATTGATTAAACACACAGCACTCAGCCAATCCTGATTAGCCGATGCAACGTGTCTATTATCGAGCCTTCTTCTGGGGCTAAAGATGCTGATAGCACGATCATCGAATATCGAACAAAAAGAAGCATATTCGTCTGAAAAAAGGGTGAGGAAGTTCGGACTGACTTGTGGAAGCAGGTTGTCGAGTGCATAGGGGCTCGGGCACCCGTTTTCCCGTATTAGCAACCTTTGCAATTTAGCGCAGCTAATACTCGAGCCTTTTGGCATTCCCTGCGGGGCAGTTCCAGGCGATAGGGCAAGCGCTTGGCAGACACCCTGTCCTCGAAGATGTCAAGTTTCTGTTTGTGGGTTCGATCTCCCTGGCGACAACAAGGCGGTTGAAAACGGAGGCTAATCTCACCTTTAGGCACTGCAATGTCACGCATGCCATTGTCAGACGCTACCGTCTGGCATTGCGCAATTCGTACCATAGTCGTTGGGGGTATTGACAAGGGGGTTCAGTGGACACTCATCTTCGTTCTTGAACTTTTTCTTCGGCTTCATGCGGTTCATCGTCCCGGCCTGCCCCTGGTACACGACTCGTCTCGTCTCCGTAGCTCGTCTATCCTGCTTCACTTCGTGCTTCCATCGAGCCTACTTGCGCTGTCACATTCCGATGGGTAGTGCGTCTGCGGGAGGAACCTGCCGTTATTGTGGCTGACACACCCTGTCCCTGCGGCCTTCATCGCTGTCTGCTCTCGTGCGGCCACTGTGGGGCATGATTCCGCCTCGGATCCTCGGTTGTGCTCCTTAGCTGGATCGCTAGCTCGATAAGAAGAGCTGGTGTGTGGGCACAAGCGAATGTGGTTGCGGTTGCGGGCCGGCCGGCGTGACTGCGAGCAGACAGGCTGCATGCGCGTGGGCCCAATCGCGCCATTCACGCGGTACTCCAAAGGCCTAATCGGGCCGGGCCGGCACATACAGATTGCGACCGGGGCCAGCGTCGCACCTCGGTCTCGTCCCTTACAGCCGGAGCACGTGGCTCTCCCCAAGCCTCTGGGAAGGTGGCGGAGCTGGGAAGACGCGAGAGAAAACCAAAGTAGCGGCGGCCGACCTCTGTCTGCAAGCACGTCTCTGGCAGGGCAGTCGGCACCAAACGGAGCACAGTACCTCTTCCAAAGCAGTCGGCTGAAGCGGAGCACAGTCAATGGGCATTCAGAGAGTGCAAAGCATGTCTCTTGTAGGGCAGTGGGCAGCGGGCTTTGAGGGAAAGGTCAGCGCGGTAGCGATGACCAGGAGAACACATACAGATGGGTGGGGAGAGGCCCTGGGACTAAGGCGTGACTACCCCCGTCCCTGTCCCTCCCAGGGCGCCACCCCGAATCTAGCCTGGCTCCACCACGGTGAAGGCCCACACCTGCGGTTTCCGTCCCTCGTATGCTTGTGCTTGGCACTTCTTGGGCCAGACAGTGGTCAACATGGTCGCTCATGGGCCAGCCAGGGGTCCACCAGTGGTCGAACCCAAAATACTAGTGTCAATTTCGATCACACTCTACAACGCTCGACTACACTCTACTACACTCTACTACACTCGATTACACTCTACTACACTCGATTACACTATATTACACTCGATTACGCTCGATCAGGGGGTGGGTGAATTGGCTCAGTTCCTTTTTTTTTTCGTTAAATTCCATTCTTTTTTTTTTTTTTTTTTTTTTAAGAGTTGGAAGTGACACAATTCCATGAATGTCTCCGGTGACCTGTGCGTCAAAAGAGTTCTTTTTTTGTGTGGGTTCTTAGTGGGACCCTATGAAGCTACTTTGTGGTTTTTTTACTCTCCCTTACCTCCAACCCACCACCCTGAATAAGCCTTCCTTTCTTCTCCTCTGTCACGACGTTTTGAAGTGCCAGCGTACTCGGCTGAATCAGAACGGAAGAGATGACTGTTGCAGCCTGGACAGCTGGGCAACGGCAAATCGGTCTCAAGAGGGAGAGAGAAAGGGGCAGTATATAACTTCGGATCCAAAAGAAAAAAAAAGCACCAAAAAAAAAAAAAAAAATGGAAAATCAAGAAAAGAAGAGATGAAGGCGAAGTTTCCAGGCGTGAGGGCTGGGGCGTTACGAAAGGAGGAAATGAAGCGGGTCGAGCCTCAGCTCTTGGTAGCGGATAGAGGGAGGACCGAGACCAGGTTGGAAAGGCGAACCAAGTGCTACGCCCCGTGCCCATGGAGGCAGCTCAACACGCAGACGGACCCATGCTGGGCAGGGGTCGCTGTGCCAGTAGGCCAGGGGTTTAGTTTTAGTCAGGGCCCGTTTCCCGATTTCTGCAATACATTCATCGTCTAAGATGTGGTGGATCTGATGGCAAAAATAAGAGCTCGTCACTCACACAACCGCAGCTGATACAAAACTAATGATGACAACGATGATGATGGGAAGAGAGAGTTGTTTCCGATAAACGCGGCGTGATCGTTTTTAGAGTGAAAGTTTTTTGCTTAAAGCTGGATGCAGGACGTAAGTGAAAACAACCACGGTTTGCGGCGGCGAGCTTCTCATTTTCTCCAACATTTTTTCGTGTTTGGCAAAAAAAAAAAAAAAAAAAATAGAACCCCCAACTAAACCCCTCAGTATACGGAGGATCGTTCTGCACTCCGGCCGAAAAGACATCCAGTCGGAGGCGTGAACCCAGCGAAGGGCTTGCTTGCCACTTCGATCCTTCATCAGATGCTCTCGGTTCAATCACTGGTGCGTCAAATTTTCCTCGGTCCAGTCTGGTTTGAGTAAGAAACCCCCTGGTTGATCCTGCTAGTAGTCATATGCTTGTTTCAAGGATTAAGCCGTGCAAGTCTCCTGATCCTGGTAAATGGATTAACAGTGGGACTGCTGGCAGCTCATTAAATCGGTGGCAATCTACGCGGGGAAGGTGCCTTGGGCCCAGTTGGATAACACTTGTAACTGCACTACCAGTACATGTCCGAAGAGCTTCAAGCTCGGCTCCAGCTTTTTCTCGTCTACTTCGCGGCTCGCCTTGAACTCCTTCCACCACGCGAGCAACAAAGAGTCGGGAAAGAGTCAAAGTGTAGGTCAATGCAGAAGCTGTGCCTCGGAACCTTCCGCTTATTACGAAGTTTGCATGTTTTCTCTGAGTTGTCCTTCCATCTTGTGGAAGGCCAGCAGGTAAAACGGGTTTCTCGGTGAGACGAAAAGAGCGAGGGAAAGGCCAGGGCGAGAGAAGCCAACACAAGTGCAGTGTACTCCTCGTTAATAGTACATGCCAGGTCGGTCTGGTGCCTGGCGGCAACAGGACGACAAGCACTGACCAATCCGGGGAGGTGTGCTGCAGGTGTAGACGAGCCTCCAGGGTCAACGTATCGGTATCAACAGAAGCAAGCAAGCTGCAAACCTGTCAGGGGCATTGGAGAAAGAACAACACACTACTGCGAGAGTATTCGACAAAAAATGTCTTCACTGTCGCCAGGCACGAGGGGTCGTGTGGTGCTCGTCTTGTTCTTTCGCGTTTCGGCGTGAGGGACGCTTTGGAGGGTTCGAAGGTTAGTGGGGGGTGACGCGGCGCACGCCGGTGTTTTTTTTTTTTTTTTTTTTTTTTTTTGTGTTACCGTCGATCCCGAAGGACGATCAGTTGGGTGTCTTGCGACCTTTTTTTTTTTTTTTTCTAAAGGTCAGGGCATTAGCTTGGTCTCCGGCCTAATTTCCAAAATTGGACTGCCAACGGCTTTTTGCGTCTCACTCAGCAACATCGGCTCAACACAGCGCAACGCGACGTATCGTCACGACAATGCTGGGCCCGGAGTCCCTCGGATTGCACATTGGCCACCTCTGCCGGGGGCCTGGGTGATGGTGTAGCGCCGTTTTATTTTCTTCTTTTTCCCCGCCGGCCTTTCCAAATTTGGACTGACAGTCCAAATGTGGATATAGAAGCTAATTCCCTGAAAAGGTGTGCCCCTCTAGCAGAATCGGTACCATCTTCAGAATGACTAGACTGCAACTCCGATCACCACCCGGTACGCGGTGCTAGTCATGCCATTGCTAGTCACTTACTGATATTCCTACTCGGAAATCTTACTAGTCATATGACTACACTGTCATATGACTAGTAAGATTTCTGACGATTGCGGTAGTCATTCTTACTGAATGAGTCCACTTTTGTGGGAAGAAAAGGTACGCCCCGTAAAGGGATTCCTTTCATTCTTACTACTGCAGTAGTAGTGCACTCTTCAGTAGTAAAAGAATATGACTTGTCATTACGCTGTTTTTCAAATGACTCGTGTAGTTTCGTTACTAGCATTACTTTTCTCCGTCTCGTTTTTAGAGTTAAAGTCATTTTTAGAGTGCAAATGTTTCTGGGTGCGGCCTTCCTTCTTTCAATGAACTTTCCTCATCGACAGAACCGAGAAAACAAAGGTTTGCTTTGTTCTGGAGAAGAATAAATGTCACTCTCGTCCACCGCTCCTGCTCTGCTTGCCGCGCGCCGTATGGTTGGAGTAAAAGGTGAAGCCAGAAAGTTGCTAATCTTGCTGCTGACCACATGAAGTGGTGTAGCGGCAGGATCATCGCACCAAAGGTTTTCACTTCTGGAAGACAAGGGCCCGAAAGGCAAACCCGCAGCGACCACAACCCGAGCACGCAAGAGGCACGCGGAAAGCGTCGACAAGGAATCCCCAATGTCAACGCTGAGAGATCGGCTTGGGAAACAGTTCTAGTCACAGACGGAAGACTTGAGGATACCGCGCCGTAGTTGTACCGTTGCCCATACTTCGTCAGGGCTGCCCCACCACCAGCAGCTTCTATCCACGTAGCTAGGGCTCGGTCTAGACTCATCAGCTTTCATGCAACTGCGCTTCGAACTGAGAAAGGACACAGTCTTGGACACATCTTGCAAAACCCTCTCCAGGTAAGGTCAAGCGCGGGTACGGTGGACCAACCACGCGCACCCCGCCACAACGGTTGGCCGGTCTTTTGCTGCGCGGAGGTGACGGGCCTGCCTTCTCCTGGAGCGTTTCGCGTGTTTAATTTTTTGAGGTTGTGTGTACCAGGGAAAGCCTGCTACACGGGAGCCAAGCTTCACGTGCTCGGCGGTACTGCAGAGCCACGGGCCTACGGGTCAAGTGGCCACCGATTTCCCAAACTAAAGCATCAAGGCGTGGCGCACCTTGGGGCTTGGCGCTTGCGCTGAACACAAGCTCGTAGAGGCGGTCAGCCGCAGGGCAGAGCGGACGGGGTTGTGGCACTGAGCTGCCTCCGACCCGAGCTTTGCAAGCTGTGGTTGACCGTCACGTTCCTGGACCAGGAGCGGCCTTTTTATTTTCTTCTTCTTCTTTCGAGGTTGTGTGTCGCAGTTGCGCGCGGGCGCTGGGGAAGGAAAGCAAAGGTGCGTGCGAAAGAAGAAGTGTGAAAACGGGTTTTGCCTTGAGGCTTTTCGTGTTATTTTGCAAATGCTTTGGGCTATCTTTATGTCTGTGCTTGCAGTCGTCTTCTTAACCATGGTTAAGTGCGCAAATGGTGTCAGCCGAAGCTGGTAAAGCTTCGGCGCCGCCCACGTTATGTTTGTTTAGCATTGAGTTCTTTTAAGTACATGAACCACATGGATTAGCATGCACTGCCTTGAAAGTCAGGTTATCGGATGACGTCGTCACCTGCCATTGCGTCGTCAAGGTCGAGCATTTATGGCGCTAGCCGGATTTGGCTTTCTTGCGATTCCAAAGACTGAGTCGGCGAGTACGAGGGCAGGCAGGAGTGCCCGTTTTCCACTTTCGAGGGCATTGGTGTGCCCGTGGTCCCCGGTCGTTTCGGAGAGCTGCTTGCCCTCGGTACCTTCTTCTTCCTTCGATGCACCCCTGAGTCGGGTGTGGTCGCCTTCGTCTTCTTCCGCTTGCGGCCGGCGATCGGGCCTTCCTTCGGGGTGCCAAGCACCCTCTTCTTCAGCGCTGGTCGTTCGCTGGTTCCTGGCGTTGGTGGCGGCCTTTTGGTCGCCCGTCCGGTCGTCGCCGTCTCCTTTTTCGTTGCCGCGAGCGGCGCTCGCTTTCCTACTGGCGTTTCCCGTTGTACGTATGTTTGGCATTGAGTTCTTTTAAGTACATGAACCACATGGATTAGCATGCACTGTGCCGCCGCTTAAGGTTACTTTATGACGTCGTCGCCTGTCATTGCGTCGTCAAGGTCGAGTACTTGTGGCGCCAGGGGCGCTGGGCTTTCTTGCGGTTCTGGAGAATGCGTGGGGAGGGCACAGGTGCGGACAGGCTTGCACGTTTTTCACTCTCGAGGGCACTGGAGTGCTTGGGGACGTCGGCCGTTCCTGGTAGCTGCATGTTTAGCATTGAGTTCTTTTAAGTACATGAACCACATGGATTAGCAGCGGCAGAAGGAGCAAAGTGGTTAGGACCACTTATTTCGTGCACGCGCGACCAGACGGCCGCCATGCTCCCCGCGGCACGCAAAGCGAGCGCCGTGAAGCCCTGTGCAGGGCTTCGCGGTGCACCGGCAACCGCGAGAGGTCTCCTGCTGAAGCCAGGTGGATTGGCTCGAGGACGCATGCATCCACCGTCGTTTCGAAAGCCGCTGCGAGAAAAAGACAATTCCTGAACGCCAACCAGGAATCATGATCTGCTCAGCCACTGTTTGTGTGTGGGTGCCCCTTTGAAAGCTGAAGAATGAACGGTATGGTCAATGCATCAATGTAGGCTTTACACGACTACAATGGTATCGGGGAATCTCTGATTCTTCAGATTTTCCTCGGTCCAGTCTGGTTTGAGTGACAGGAAACGTGGTTGATCCTGCCAGTAGTCGTATGCCTGTTTCAAGGATTAAGCCATGCAAGTCTCAGAGTAAATGGATTAACAGCGGGTGCAGTCCCGCTCAGGATTGTCCAAAGCAGCGATGAGTTGGCAGCGCAAACATTTGTTGTACCTCAGGCAGGGACAGGTGCCCTTATGGGTGTGTGTGCGTTCGTGTTTATGGGTACAGACCCATCGAGCGGGAATAGAGAACGGTGCGGTACAGAAGGTGTAAGCATACAAGGAAAGAGGGCTGCGTGGACTCGAGTCAGAAGGCTGCGACCGGAGTTCTTCGGCGACGAGAGAAGCAGAAGGTTCCATCGACAGGGGCAAGAGCGATGGAGTTTCGGACTCGTCATCGTCGGGCACCTGGGTGTTTGGTGAGAAAAGGAGGGTGATGGTGGAATGCCATTTTTGTGTTTCCGACGATCCCGAATGGACGTACAGATTGGTGTCTTTCGACCTTTTGTATGCTTGTGAAGTTCAGCTTGAGTGCGTGCTTGTGGTGATCGGTGGGGTTCCCAAAAGAAATGTTTTGTGTATCGTATCTTCGAGCTAGACTTGATCTCGTGCATTAGCCAAGTGGCCCATTCTGTTGTTTTCCCGATGGGCTCCTGGTAGCGGACTCGCACGCAAACGGACAGTATGACTGCTGTGTTGCGGGCCGCAAATTCATCCAATATTTGTCTGTAGGTTATCTCACTCTGTCCAAAGATGCGCGTGAGGTTGGCTTCGGGTCCGTAGCATAGAATATGTCGTTCGTCGCCAGCCGTCAGGACATGATCTGCACTTCCTCGGTGGTAGCAGCCTTCTACGGCGCACTCGTTGCGGGTTTTGAACGGCATGATGGCTCTACGGGTGAGTAGGACCTTCTGATCATGATCATTTGCCAAATTTGTCACCTGAAACCACGTCCAGGATTTGGGCACAGGGTAGTGCGGTCAACGAAAACTCTAGTTTCCCCTTCTACTTTCTCCTACTCTCGCGGTGTACGGTTTTTCTTGTACAAGCACCTGCTTTGTAGGAAATACTTGAGGAGGCTGCCAGCTGCAAAAGATCGAAGGAGGTAAATGTGCTGTAGCCCACACGAAACACAGGTGAATCTGGGTTCAGTGGCGGGCGTAAGCGTTCAACAAAAAAGACCCACGTTGTAGTTGTATTGTTTCTCCCCCTCTAGCCTCCTTCGAAGTAGGCAACCCCTCGAGTATTTTTCTTTTTCCCCGCCGGCTTTTCCAAATTTGGATTGACAGTCCAAATGATCTGTTGTGTTTGCGTGATTTGTCGTGTGTAGGGGTAGACCCGCATGACGTCACGTCCGTTCAACACGTGGTTCGGTGGGTACAGCACTTGGAATCCCTTCGGTTCTTTGTCTGGCAGCATCGTCGAGCATTTCCTTCCAAGCTGGCACTTATATAAAAGGAAGCTGTCATACCAGTTCCGGAGGCGCGGTCTCGGTGTCTTCGAAGTACTTGGACAGCGACACCACGGTTTCCGGGTGCATGCTGGTGCTCGCGGGCTCCGACTTGTCGGTCGACGTGGCGGTGGGGCTGTGTGACCTCGAGAGTGGCTCGGTGACGATGCGAGAGTTCGACGGGAAGCGCGACGGGTCAAAGGAGTTGCTTTTGAACTCGACCTCGCAGTCCGCGAACCCGAAGGGTGACCCGCCTTCGTTCGCGAACGGCGCGTTTCGGCTCGAATCGAAGTGCCGGTCGCCATCATCGTCCATTGGGCTGGGCACCGTCAGCAGCTGCTTCGACATCCCCTGCCCCGGCACGTCTGGCGGCACGAAGCCGTCTGCGTCGAAACCCTGCACCGGGGAGAAGACCGGGAGTCCGAGGGCTCCTGCCTTTGCCGGGAGGGGTGAGGTCGTCGGCCGCTCGAGAGACTTGACCGAGACGCTGCCCCGGCGCGGCTTCTTCCGGCGCGGCGCGGTTCCGGAGAGTGCGGCGATGGCCAGCGCGCCGACGAAGGCGGCCGCGACCAGGCCGTTTTCCCCGAACCACTTCTTCCGCCGCCGCACGTAGCGCTTCCAGCGCTCCTGGATGCGGAGCGCCGCGTACAAGTGGTACACAGTGAAGGCGTCGTGCTGTGGGGTTGTGGAGGGGAGTGAAAGAATGTGCTTTTTTGGCGCCAACACTGTGAATGTGTCCGTTGTGGAGGGGGAAGTGCTGGTATGTGATAAATACCCCAAATGCGTCGTGAAGGGATAGTGCAGAAAAGCGCTTTTTGGGGTGTGGTATGGCTACAACACCGTGAATGTGTCCGTTGTGGAGGGGGGAGTGCAAGAATGTGCATGGGTGCTGTGGTGTGTGTTAAACACCCTAAATGCGTCGTGAAGGATAGTGCAGAAAAGTGCTTTTTGGGGTGTGGTATGGCTGCAACACCGTGAATGTGTCCGTTGTGGAGGGGGAAGTGCAAGAATGTGCATGGGTGCGGTGGTATGTGTTAAACACCCCAAATGCGTCGTGTTGTGGGGTTGTGAAGAAATGGTGCAGAAATGTGCTTTTTAGGGTGTGGTATGGCTGCAACACCGTGAATGTGGCGCTGAGACGTAGAATACCTGGCGAGATGGTGTGAACTTCTTCAGCAAGGCCATGTCCTCTTCACGGATGTCGAACAGCTTTTTACTGATAGATGACAGTGCATCTGAATACCTGTTGTGGTGTGGTTGAAATGCTGTGTACTCAGTCCAACCCGTTCTGTAGCTGTTGCCCTTCAACCAGACCTCCCACCTGTTTCGAATGCGCTTTTGCCCCGTGTGCGGCCTCGTTCAACAGGCTACATGCACAATCTTCAGACCCGAGGTGCCAGGAAACCCCATGAAAAAGCATACCGCAAACGACCTTCTCGGTTGATCGGAATGGACAAGAAGCGGAGGTGCCTGATCATCTGAGCGATCGAATCGGGATTCTCGAGGCCGATCGGCGGAGGCAGCTGCTTGATGATATACAAGAAGTCGATGAAGTGAAGCCACCCACGTGCCTTCGGATCCTTCGCCACCCATGCTTCTTTGAAGTCGTTCAGAGCCGCGTGAGCGTAGTCGTACGTCTGCTGGTCGCTGAAATTTTCGAGTACGACGGTGATGAACAGGTTCAGCGTGATCAGACTCCCGATTACCATGAACGAGCAGAAGTAGATAGCTGATCCAACTTCATCCGCACCTGCCGTGTGTGTTGGGTGTTGGATGTTACCGGGAAATGATCTGAGGTTTGAAACAGGTTCGCTTTTTGCCACAAACGCTTCTTTCCCGACGTCGACAGTACAAAAGATTAGCCCCTCACGCACTCAAAGATCGACTTATACGCATGCCGTGCGCAGAGAAGGAGGGGGACGCGACCCAGACCTGGGCTGAGTAACCTGGAACTAGTGTGACGGGCCTTTCTTCGGAAGGGCTCACGCACTCAGAGTTCGCTGCATACGCATTCGCAGTCGTGCGCAGTTGTTTGAGGGGACGTTCTGTGACCAGTTAGACGGCCCGCAGTGTCGAAAGAACAGTACCCGAGACGGAATGACGAAAAGGACACCGACAATTAATTGTAGTCGCAGCGCATACATCTCATACGCGCATATCTGCCTATCCGCACTTCACCAACTCAAAGGAGTTTGGCCATGTAGACAATGTTTATACAGCCGCTCCACACTCTGAGAGTCAGCTGTGCGCACCAGTCGTGCCCCGTGCGATGTTTCATAATGCCGGACGTAGACGTACCGGAACAATCATGCACCAAAAATAAGACGAGAATCGAAGGATACTGTTTGGTAGAGTTCGATCCTGCCAACGCTTGCACGAAATTAGCTGACATTAAACCTCCAAAAAATACTCGAGGACTGCCTTGTGCTCATCGAAGGAGGCTAGAGGGGGAGAAAACAATACAACTACAAAGTGGGTCTTTTTTGTAGAACGCTTACGCCCGCCACTAAACTCAGATTTACCTGTGTTTTCGTGTGGGCTACAGCACATTTACCTCCTTTGATCTATCAGGTGCTTATACAAAAAAAAAAGATGTACCCGTATGTGTTTAAATGTTTTCATAGTGAGGTAGCTGTAAGTCGCAATCGCGACCGTAACTAAAGATTTCTACAGTGAAAATGTTAGAGGTCACAATCGCGACCGTGACTAAAGGTTTTTAAAGGTATTGCATTGCGATTGTGACTAGTTGCGTGGGGTTGAAACACTGGGTCTACGCGACCTCTTGTACTGCTGACCTCTTACGAACGGGGGAAACACGGGAGTAAGACTCCGCAGGTAGGGTATGAACCCTTGAGGGACTAGCCCTTTTATATATTCGTCGTATAAGATCGCAGATCTTAGAAGATTAATACTATTCCGACGAGAACTAACACTTGTACAAAGGTTATCACCCCGTCGCTCCCGAGAAAAACACCGTAATGTTACCCCTCGCTTGCCCACCCACCCTTGCCCATTTTTTTCTTCAAGTCCAGTGTCCTGAGGCGTCACGAAGAAGTTCGTGGCATACACACGAGAATCTCTGCATGACCTTTCTACGTTTGTTACGCGCCATCAATCTGGCATCACGCAGCAGCAAGGACGAGAGCAGCGAGTACGGAGCAGCGAGACGGGCGAGGAGGAGAGTATTATTTTCGCCGCGGTGTTTTGTGCACTCTTTCTTCGTCTCGGGGTTTCGCTCGTGAACACAGACCTACCAAAGTTAGAGCTCACCAGTGGGAGGTGACACCACTGTTTTAACTTTAACCATACTTCAACGCTCTTGCGTTCTAAAACCTCCACAACCAGCTGGGTGGATCCTTCGGAGTAGAAAAGAAGCTAGAAAAGAAAATGGCAGCCCTTACGGACGAGCAGATCAAGGAGGCGTTCAACCTGTTCGATGTCGACGGTTCTCCTTTGGACGGAGACTTTCGGTCGTGTTCCGGTGCTATCACAACTTTCTGGTGCTTTGTTCCTCGCATCCTTCCGACGTAGCTGCTTTGACTCCGAATGGAAGGAAGGAAACATAGAGGTAGAGGAGAAAACACAATACAAACACAATCTGATTTGTTCTTTCGCTTACACCAAAAAAAAAAAAAGGGGGGGGGGTCAGCGGATTTTCGCGAGGAAAACTGCATACCACAGTCGCCGGCCTCTTCGCAACCTTCCTGATCCATGGTGGCACCTTCCATAACGTCCGTCCATTTTTCAGTCGTACTTATTGTATACAGCGAGATCAAGGCTTTGCCTGGTGGTGGGCGGGTGGGGTGGTAAAGCGCCAACGACAAATGTGCCAGTGAGTAAAGCAAGTGAAAGACAGCGACGGGGGGTGGATGACGACGCAGTGATAGCGTCAGTACAACGAATAACGACCACAGCGATATGTGGCGGTGGCAGTTAGTGAGAGCGACGGCCGTGGACAATATGCTGTGACAGTGAACAGCAGCCAACGTGGTGATAGTGTGACAGTGAACAGCAGCCAACGTGGTGATTGTGTGACAATGAACAGCAGCCAACGTGGTGATGTGACAGTGAAAAGCAGCCAACGTGGTGCTAGTGTGACAGTGAACAGCAGCCAACGTGGTGATGTGACAGTGAACAGCAGCCAACGTGGTGATAGTGTGACAGTGAACAGCAGCCAACGTGGTGATAGTGTGACAGTGAACAGCAGCCAACATGGTGATGTGACAGTGAACAGCAGCCAACGTGGTGATAGTGTGACAGTGAACAGCAGCCAACGGTGAAAGTGGCAGGGTATAACAGTACGCGTATAAAACCTCCTGGTTTCTTCGCTTCGAAGATCATTTGTTTCTGCGCGCTAGCGGAACTCACCGTAGTTTCATGCAGCACGCTGCCAACTGCGAAGCTTTAGTACCAACGATGCGTTGTAAACACGCAAAAATGTAACTCGAAATCCGCTGCATACCGAGATTCTCAAAATTGATCCACTTGTCAAGAAAATCGCTCCGTCGAACTTCTCCAAACATCTGAACGCCAAGAATGCCGTAATTGTAGTAAGCGCACAGGAGCAGCATTCCGATGTTCATCAGGGAAGGCAACGAGTAGTACAGCGTCCCGAACAAGATGGACAGACCCTGTGTGACCGTGGGGCTCTTTGTCGGAGGGTAGGCTCGTATGTGCTTTCAAAAAAAGACAGGCGCTTCGTTTTGTTTGTGCATGCCGTTTGACGCTTCTTTTGCAAGGTTGCAAAGTTCGCTTGAAGCACCCTGTCCCACTTGTCTTCACTGGGACTTGAATGCCAGCTATTTTCGCGAAAAGCGGCAGTGAACGAATATCCACCAAACTGTCAGTCTTGGAACTAACTGCTGCCTCCTTGAAGGCCCCTTTTGGGACTGCTACGGGTGCCTTTTTCGGACTGTTTCGGGTGTTATGGATGCGTGGTTTAGTGTCTACGGTCGACAGTAAAGGCCGGTTGGGGGTCTTGTTATCCGCGTACCGTGCTGGTATCCATCCACACCAGTGGAGGCGGGGACGGTGGCCCACACACCCTACCAGCCCAGGGGCTAGGTGGTGGTGGTAAAGGGGGGATTGCAAGAGCGTGCTTGGAATGGGTATGTGCTCAACACCGCACTGGTCCCGTCTGCGCCGTGTTTCGGTCCTTTAAGCCACGGACACATAAGGCGGACCATCATCAGCGGAAGCTGAGTGTCTGCAGACAGGACTGCGGTGTGAGTCTGGTTTGACAGGCGGCTGTTCGTAGCTCGTCACGTGGTGGTGGTAAAGGGGGGGGGGGCAAGGGTACCTGTAAATCCAGGGTCTCCGGGGCCCGGGCCCCGGGCCCCGGGCCCCGGGTTAGCGCTAGGGTCCAGATAGGGTCCAGGCCCACGGTAATCACGCCATCCAAGGATGGAATCGTCAATATTGCAGCTTCCACAACAAGCGGAGAGCAAGACGAGAAAAAATCAAGAAATAAACTTGATAAAATTTGATAAAAAAAGCTCACAGTCGTGCATTTACCATAGGGGCTGAGCGGGCGGAGGCTCTAAGGTGAAATGGTCAAAATGCCCTGGGAAAAATGTGGGACAAAAACTTTCCGAAATGCGAGCTTTTAGGGATTCCGGCCCAAAAAAAAAAAATTTTTTTTTCAATACCCACCTTGCCACCTGTGACCTTGGGTGACTGAGCCGTGGTACCCTTTAGACAGCCAGCTAGACCTGCCAGAACCTGAAAACCTCCTTCAGGTTTCGTGGCTGTGTCGAAAAATACATTCCGAGGACGTTTTTGAACGCTTTTGAATCCGTTGAGCTCAAGGACAGTCTGGGGCCCTGGAATGGAATTGTAAACGAATTGCATCTCGCACCAGAGAGTTTTTCCTTTGGTAATCGTTCAGGGCCAAAACCCTGGAAAATTTTCCAGGGCCCGGGCCCCGAGTTACAGGTACCCCTGGGGGGGGGGGGGGGGGGGGTCGAATAATAACACTGTGTTATTATTCGATTTGTCAAAATTCTCGACTCGACTCGATTACTAAAAAAAGTTCCGGGTAGCCGAACAGTAGCAGGATCAAATAGCGGTAGTGTTTTTAGACAACCAGACGTGTGTCAAATAACTGTTATTCTTCGACCCCCCCCTTTACCTCCCACCCACTAACTACGGAGGTACAGTGTACCATAGCGGCTAGTGGATAGTGACACTAATGGGTACGGATCCCTGGACCCATACACACTTGGCCATGTTACCAGTACCACCTAGGGTTACGGTGCCCTGAGGTGGTGGAAGATCCCACCCGCTAACTATGGAGGTATGGTGCACCATAGCGGCTAGTGGATAGTGACACTATGGGGTACGGATCCCTGGACCCATACACACTTGGCCATGTTACCAGTACCACCTAGGGTTACGGTGCCCTGAGGTGGTGGAAGATCCCACCCGCTAACTACGGAGGAGCTGAGGATTGCATCCACGAGCTCGTGACGAGGACCTCGAGGTCATCAGGAGATGGCACTACGACGTAGCAGCAGTACACCGAGGACGGTGTATGCATACGTACGTACATACTGCCTACATACCCTTGCCTGGGGTGTGGGCATGGCTGGTACCTGAGCAAGGTTTTGAACGCAGGTGGACCTGACACCACGGCCACATTCAAGATGCACTGCCAAGAGATAAAGAAAATAACGCACCGAAGCTTTTTTGATGAGTCTCAAAATCCGTGCGACCCGCATGAACCGGAAGATCTGAAACGATGTTGTCCCGATGGCGAGGCCCCCCAGCGACAGAGCCACGAGGAACAAGTCGAAGCGGTTCCAACTGTCTTTGAAGTACAACTTCCCGAAGCCGTAAATCTTCATCAGCTGCTCGACCGTGAAAATTCCGACGAACGCGAAGTTGGAGATGTTCTCGAAGCGGACAAGGCTCTCCGGCTGGCCGTAGTGTCGCAGGGAGATGATGACCACGTTGACGCAGATGAGCAGCATGATTAGTTGATCGAACTGCGCGGTTGTATTTCTTTTTAGCGATTTTTAGAGTCAAAGTCCGCTCGCGATTCCGGGGTTTAAAGGCTGCGGATGCCCTTTGTCGAATGGGTTAAATACAAAGCGAGCCACGGGCTACCGTACGGTAGTCGCTTGTGCCACGGAGTAAGTTTACTCCGTTGGAGTTGGCTGATTGGTCAAGTGCAAATGTCACGTGTATGCCAAGCTTTTCGGAGCTGAACAAGAACATAATATTATGATGATTTTAGATACAGTACATGAGGTATTTGAATGATAGGGGGATGGGCATTCTGAATCGGAGCAGCACTGCGCTCTAGTGACATAGCTAACTAATCTGGCATGACCTCGCCTCGATAATCTCAAATGGCGGTGATAACATCCCACGGAAGGGATCGTTCGCGGTTCAAGAAGAGGAATGCCGATTAGAATGAGTATGAATGACATACCACATGCTCGAAAAACATGGAGGGAATGCAAAATGAATCGGTCATGTGCCAATGAAATGCAAAAGTCAAGACGGTTCCTCTCCCATGGACTCGTTCCAGATCCGAGTTAGCATACTCGTATGCGCTCGATCAAAAGGTCAAGGTAATCGGGAAGACACGATGGTGAAATACAAAAAAGGCAATCGAGGAAAGCTATCGGTCGTAGAGATACGATCGAGGACTGCCCCTTTGAAAGCTGAAGAATGAATGGAATGATTAATGCATCAATCTAGGCTTGACACGATACAATATCTGCGTGTTCACCTCGCAACGGACTACCGTGTACTCTCAATTCGGTTGCTGTGCAGATGCTGTGTCCGCTCAACGGCGACATACCTGCGGGTGGGCGACGATCTTGAAGATGTATCTTCGGATTCCGCGTTCAGGGCATTGCGGCCTGTTTTTTTGGTGTTTCGGATTTCTTTTGTCGGAACAGGGTAGTAGCTTTTTGGCTTCAATTTTTCAGATTCCGTACCGACACCCATTTTTTCCCCCCGGCTCCGAGGCCACCAAGATGTTCGTGAGAGAGACAGATAGAAGAGGTATCAGACGCTGAGTGGCTTGACTTCACTTGCTTCG
The DNA here is from genome assembly GCA_030068145.1 of Diplonema papillatum. Lineage (NCBI taxonomy): Eukaryota > Euglenozoa > Diplonemea > Diplonemida > Diplonemidae > Diplonema > Diplonema papillatum. Next base: position 70,944 of record JAPJBO010000544.1, read on the forward strand.
GACACAAAGTCGGAAGGGGACGATTCGAAAACGTAAGGAATCGGGATTGGCGTATAAGTACTACTCCCTCCAGACACGATGATGCAGTCCTACTTCGATGCGCAGTCTCGCCGGTTAACATACATATAGCATGCAACACTCGCACCGGACCCACGTAATGAACTTACCAACCAAAGCAGGTTTCAGCATGTCGTTGGGTTCGTTCTTCGGTTTTCTCTGTTGCTTGCCAGGAAGGGTGTTGCACTTGAGGTCTGGACAACATGTTGCCTTTCTAGCGGGTCGGATCAAGCTTCACCTGGATCTCAACGACTTCGAAGGATACCACGCACGATGTGTGTCAGCTACACGTGCGGCACAAACCCGCAAGATTAGTTCCTACTCGAAAAAGACAGGCGCTTCGTTTTGTTTGTGCATGCCGGTTGATCGTTTTCCAACTCGTATTTACCCCGTGTCATCTTCAGGCAAGGTATTCTGATCAACCACCAAAACACGCCGCTGCCTACGTCTTTTTAGCCTGCACATTATGAAGGGCAACCCGCAGTATTGTTAGTACTGAAAATGACACATACCGGGGCTCGAGGGTCATTCTCGACAAGCTTTTCTGGGACTTGACCCACTCTTGCTGGGATTCGGTGAGGAAGGCGGAGCCTTCCAGCTGCTTCCGGAGCAGCGTGAAGCGGTCGATGAGGAGGCCGATGAACAGGTTGAGCGCGAAGAAGTTCCCGACCACCATGAAGCAGATGAAGAACAGCGCGTTGAACGGGTTCCGGTTTTGCTCGTACGTTACGGACACCGTGTCGCTCTCGGCGTCAACGCCCAGCCACAGGATGTCCGACCACCCCTCGGCGAAGGACACTTGGAACAGGGTGAGCAAGCTCTCCCCCACGTTATCGAAGTTCCACCTGCTGTTCAACCACCGCCGCGGCCTCGAATCCTCTGGCCGGACTGGATCCCCCCACATGTCCGCCGCCCCTTCGTTGGTCACGCACCGTCCGAACAGCGGTTCCCAGTGGCAGTAGAACTCTGGACAGCTCGCAGACGCGTTCGCAGAGGAGCAGATCGGGACGAAATACGCCCCGTGGCAGTCCGCTTTGAACTCGACGGCGGCGTCCGTGCAGTAAAACGCCTTCCCTTTGAACAACTGGACTCCGAGGATGCTGAACACGACGAACACGAACGACGTGATAGCGAGCACGTTTCCGATCGCGGGCAGGGCGTGGAAGAGGGCGCGGACGACGACTTTAATGTTTTGGTTGCGGATGATCAGCCGGAGGGACCGGAGGGACCGGAAAAGCGCGAAGAACGGGATGAAGATGCCGAGGATCGCAGTCAGGCACACGAAGAAGTCGACGCGGTTCCAAGGGCTCGAGAGGTACGGACGGACCTCCTCGAGGGCGGTTTCGATAGAGTCGTGCTCACTCTGCGGGCCGTGCCGCCCACCCCCCCACGCGGTAGATCTCCCGCCGTTCGAGTCCACGGAGTCTTGCCCGGACGACTGCCGGCGCATCGTGAAAGACGGGGAATCGTCGGTCGCGAAGCTCTGCGTCATCACGATCGTCCGCGGTGATGAGTCTCCGCCGCCGCCCCGCACGCTCACCAGCACCGGCGATCCCTGCGCCGCCTTCGGCGGCGAATCCACAATCCGCGCGCCGCCGTTGTAGTTGTCCCCAGGCAGCTGGCCGGCTTCGAACCCTGCCTGCTGGTTCGCGGCCGCCGCAGTGGTGGGGTGCGTGAACCCAGACGTGTTGTAGCTCGTCGGCGTCGTCGGGTTGCCCAGCTTTGCGCCGCCCGCGTCGCCCGGGCCCCGCGGGCCGCTGCCGCCGGTGGCCACCGAATTCGACCGGTTGCACCCGCCCGCCGACCGGCCGGCCTCGTCGACGTCCAAAGGGATCGGCTCGCCGTCCAGCTCCCCGGTCAGCCGCCGCTCCCCTCGGCCGTAGTGCCGCACGTCGCCGCCGTAGGGAACGCTGCTGCCATCGTTGGCGGCGGTGTTGTTGTTGTTGTTGTTGTGGTTGTTGTTGTTGTTGTTGCTGTTGCTCTTGTCGTTGGCATCGTTGTTGCTGTTGTTGTTACCGTTCGCGGGGACCGCCGGCCCCGCGCCTTTGGGCCACCCGTCCCCTTGCGGGCCCGATGACGCGCTGAGGGGGTTCTGTGCGGTGCAGCTGCTCGGATACGTGAAGGCGGGGTTGCTGTTGTCGGCGAAGCTGTTGCCGTTGTTGCCGTTGACATTGTTGATGTTGTGGCTGCTGCTGTTGGCGTTGCTGTTGGCGTTGCTGTTGTCGTTGTTGTCGTTGCCGCAGCCGTTCCCCCGGGCGCTGATGTTGCCCCCGTTGTTGCTGTTGCTGCAGACGTTGCCGCTGCCGCCGTTGTTTCCGTGGCTGTTGCCGCCGCCGCCGCCGCCGCCGTTGTTGTAGTTGCTGCTGTCGTCGCCCGCTTCGCAGCGGCCGCCGCCCTTGCCATTCTTCGCGGCGCCGCGCAGCGCCGCCGGGCAAAACGACGCTCCCTCCCGCACCGCCCGGGGACTCACCAGCACGCCGTTATCGTCGACGGTGACGGCCCGCCGCGGGCTCACTACATCCCCCGCCGCCACGCCCCTGTCGTCGACGGCCGCGTGCGCCCCGGCGCTCGTGCTGTTCTTGAGGATGCTCCGCGGGCTGAGGACCCCCGCATCCCCCCCGTGCCTCGCAAGCGGCCGAATCAACGGCGGCACCTGCATCCTCCCTCTAGGACACCCGTTTCCGTTGTTGTTGTTGTTGCTGTTGTTGTTGTGGACGAGGTTCGCGCCGCTCGCCGGCGGCGGTTTGCCGGTTTTCGCGTCGCTTTCGCTGCTGCCGGAGGGGTCGTTCGCGCCGAACGCCGCGTCGATGCCAGCGTCGTCGTCGGGGCTGCTGCGGCAAGCGCCGCCGCCGCCGCCGATGCAGCGGGTCAGCGACGGCCGCGGGCTTCCTGTAGTAATCTCGGTCTCCGGGCGGCGGCTGGCCGCGGTGCTGTTGCGCTGCAGCGGCGCCGACGAGAAAACCGAGCTGTCCGCTGCTCGCGGCAACTCCGTCGGTGTCGACCCGAGCACCCCGCCCCCACCACCACTGAGGCTCCGCCGCCCGAGCCCAGCGCCCGACGCTAGCCGGCGGGCCTTCCCTTCGCCGCCAGCGGAAAGTTCGTCAGAAGCCTCGGGCTGAGGGTCACCATCCTCACCGCTGCTGCCCGTGGCGAGGCGGCGGCGGAGGGTCGTGGCGCAGGGGGGGCGGGCGTCGCCGATGAATGCGAAGGCGACGATTTTCATCGCGGCTTCGACCGTGAACAGGACGACGAATACGACGTCAGAGACGTCCAAAAAATCGCGGAACTCGCGCGGCGCGTCCTTCGTCCACGGGCCTTCGAGGCCGAGGATCACGATGTTGCACGTGATCACGAAGAGGATGAACCAGTCGAAGAAACGGTGCGTCACGACGCGGATCGACGCCTGGCGGAGAGGGTGCTCGAAGGAGAAGATCCCCAGCGACTTCCCTCTGTACACCGTAATCGGGGCAGAGGTTCCCGCCGCGCCGCGGGCCATCCCGGTGCTGTCGAAGTCCGCGAACGACAAGTCGCAGATCGACGTGTACCGCCGGCCGGAGACCCCCGTGGCGATCGACATACGCGACGTGCCCATCGTCCGGGCAAGCTGCGGGGGCGAGTTGGCGGTTTTTAGGATGCCGCTGCGGCCGAGCTGCCTCGCCTCGGCGCCCGCGTACGGGTGCCGCTCGCCGGCGCCGCGCGCGGTACCCTGCAGCGAGTCGCGGCAGATGTAGAACGTGTCGCCCGGCTTCGGCGGCGCCCCAAGGCTGCGCCGCTCGCGCGCCGCGGCCGCCAGCAGCGGGAACCCGCTGGCGCTCGCGCTCATCGACAGCTCGTGGAGGTCCGCCTTCCTCTGCTGCGCGACCGGCGACCGTCTCGCGGTCGGGTTGCCCAGCGACGCAACGCTGTCGAGGCGATGGGCAGTCGGGTATGAAGAGGTCGACCGATGCGAGTGCAGCGACCCGAACCTAGCCGCCCCGCGCTGGAGCTGCTCGAACCGGCGCAGGTTGATCTTCGGGACCCCGTCAGGCAGCGGCGGCGGCGCTCCGGCGCTCTTCGCGCGCTCGCGCGCTGGCAGCCGCGCCGCCATCGTCGCAGCCAGCCCCCACTCCTTCTCGGCCATCCGCGGGCGGCCGTCCCACGGGCCTGTCGTCGTGGCTGCATGGGCGTGCTGGTGGTCTCCCAGTGAGCCGCTGCTTCGCATTGACGCGTCGAAGTCACCGCCGCGGTGGGTGTCGGCGGCGTCGAGCCCGTGCGAGTCCCAGAGCATCATCTCCTTCCGCGCGAGCTCCGAGAGGTACCGGGCCTTCGCTTTTTTCTTCCGCTTCTTGTAGTCGCGGCGCTGCTTCTTCGCGGCTTCGCGGGCTTTGCGCTCTTCGTGTTCGAGGCGGTGCATGTTCGCGAAGTTGTCGATCAAGATGGCGATGAAGAGGTTCATGAAGATGTAGTTCCCGAGGGAGAACAGCGCGATAAAGTACAGCGCCGCCGCCGGGTTGGTCACGTCCATCGCGACCTTCATCACGTGGGACCACTTCTCCCCGGTGATAACGATGAACACGGTCACCATCGCATGCCACAGCGACGAGAAGTTGCTCCGCTCCGATTGCGGGAAGGACCGCGCGAACAGCTGCACGCCGAGCACGCTGAACACGAAGATGAACAGCACCATGATCAGGCACAAATAAACCGCGGATCCGACCGACCGCATGATGATCGTCACCACCTGCTGCAAGCTCTGGTACCGCCGCAGCAGCCTCGTCACGCGGAACGCACGGAGCGCCCGCAGCGCGGTGATGCCGGAGCCGCCCTGCTCCGACGAAGCGACTGCGATGAACATCTCGGGCAGCGACACGACGACGAGGAGGAAGTCGAACACGTTCCACTTGTCCTTGAAGTACCCTTTGATCGAGAGCCCCGCCCATTTGAGCAGCATCTCGAGGATGAAGATGATGTTGCACACGAAGGACACCGCCTCGATCGCGTTCTCGAACTCCCGGGATATCCCGTAGTGGTCGAGGCACATGGCCAGAATGTTGACCGCGATGATGAACACGACGAACCGGTTGAACCACTTCCACACGACGAGCTGTTTCACGGTTTTGTTGTGCCTCTCGAGCCAATTCGTGGATCCCTCGTTCGACGAAGAAGCAGCCGTCGTCGCCGCGCTCGAGAACTCGCCGATGCGCACCCGCAAGTGGTTGGCCGCGTCGTCGTCTTCGTCTTCGTCGTCGTCGTCCGCCGACTCCCGGGCGTCACCAGCCTCGCCGGCGCGGCTGCCGGACGAGAGGGACTGCGAGCCTTCCGTGAGGTCGTCTTCCTCGTCGATGCGAACCGACTTCTGCAGATTCACCATGTGCGCGTACCGCGACGAGTCCAGCCCGGAAGCGGGATCGTCCGGGGCGCCGCGTGGTGCCTCCTCCGAGAGCCTGCGGCGGGTGTCGACGGGGCACGGCGCGACGTCGTCGTCGGCGCCCGAGCCGTCGCCACTGCTGTGGGTCTTCGGGCTCGGGCGGGGGCGGGCCGAGTCGCCGGGCATAGACGGCGACTCCATCTCCCCGCCGCAGTCGAAGGTTTTGTCCCGCCGGCCGCTCGCCGCGAGCGGCGTCAAAGCGTCCGGGCACCGGCTCGTGCCGGAGCGCAAGAACCCGTCCATCGTTTCTGTTTCGTTGGGTGAAGGAATGGTAAAAACATACTCGACGGAGCCGCTTTGACTCCGAGTGGAAGGGAAGAAATATATGTGGCACAAATTTGTTTGGGTCCAAATTTGGGTCCAAAATTTGGGTCCAAAAAATGGGTCCAAAAATTTGGGTCCAAAATTTGGGTCCAAAATTTGGGTCCAAAATTTGGGTCCAAAATTTGGGTCCAAAATTTGGGTCCAAAATTTGGGTCCAAAATTTGGGTCCAAAATTTGGGTCCAAAATTTGGGTCCAAAATTTGGGTCCAAAATTTGGGTCCAAAATTTGGGTCCAAAATTTGGGTCCAAAATTTGGGTCCAAAAGTTGGGTCCAAAAGTTGGGTCCCAAATGTCTGGCAGCTTTGTTGAGCAGGCGCTGTGTTTTGTTTGAGCGTGGTCGACCGGGTTCAAGGGGCAACCCGCAAGATTTTGTTGAACGCTCACGCCCACCACTAAACCCAGATTCACCTGTGTTTCGTGTGGGCTACAGCACATTTACCTCCTTTGATCTTTTGCAGCTGGCAGCCTCCTCAAGTATTTCCTACAAGCAGGTGTTTATAAAATACTCGAGGGACTGCCTTGTGCTCATTTCGAAGGAGGCTAGAGGGGGAGAAAACAATACAACTACAAAGTGGGTCTTTTTTGTTGAACGCTTACGCCCACCACTAAACCCAGATTTACCTGTGTTTCGTGTGGGCTACAGCACATTTACCTCCTTCGATCTATCGCAACTGGCAGTCTCCTCAAGCATTTCCTACAAAGCAGGTGCTTGTACAACAAAAAAAAAGCACTGCCGCAGGTGTTTCCCCCCGATATATCCCTGTGATGTCCCGAACCTTGAAATGAACGAGCACTCGGGGCAGCCACTGCACGAGAGAGCGGCGGGCGAAAAACGACAAAGGCACAAACCTTTGGGGGCCGCGTCAGTGGCAGAGTCGCCCATGTTGTCGTTCGAATCCATCGCGCGCAGGTGCATGTCCAGATCCGCGGCAGTCTCGTGGGTTTGGTACTGCGCCACGACGGCCGGGGGCTCCGCCGCGCCCCGGCCCCGCGGGGGCGGCTTGTGCAGCTTTTTGCGCGAAACCCGCCGGACGGCGGCGTCGAACGGCCCCCGCAGATCCGGGTCGCGCTGCAGCAGGAGGAACAGCGCTCGGTGCGTCCGCATCGCCGACGCGTCGCGCGGCAGATACCTTGCGGTACTGCACGGGGCCTCGTGTGCGGTGCACCGGGGGTTGTACGGAAGGGCATCATGCGTAGGGGACGGGCGTTTGTATGTGGCACACGGAGCCTCGTGTGTAGTGTATGAAAGTCCGTACGTAGCACGCAGGGCATCACGGGTATCGTATGGGGTCTCGTGTGTGGTGTATTGGGAGGTGTACGGAAGGGCATCATGTGTAGTGTATGAGGTCTCGTGTGCGGTGAACTGGATGGTATGCGGAAGTTCGTATGTGGCACACGGGGCCCCATGTGTCGTGTACTCATTGACGACGTCAACGGACGCTTTGCGGCTCGGTTCGGTGCCGTCGGCGAACGTCGACGCCGTGCAGCTCTTCGCGTTGCCGTTGGAGTCCTCGGCGACATCATTGATGCTCGTGCTCTCGTCCCCGTCGTCGCTGGACGGCGAGTCCTCTCCAAACGTCGATTGCCTCCGCGGTAGCAGCCCAGGTGACCGGAGGGACGGGGTCACCGCGTATCGTCGGATGCCCCCTTTCCCTGCGGTTGCTGTGGGAATTGGGTTGACTTTAGGTTGACTTTAGGTTGACTTTAGGTTGACTTTAGGTTGACTTTAGGTTGACTTTAGGTTGACTTTAGGTTGACTTTAGGTTGACTTTAGGTTGACTTTAGGTTGACTTTAGGTTGACTTTAGGTTGACTTTAGGTTGACTTTAGGTTGACTTTAGGTTGACTTTAGGTTGACTTTAGGTTGACTTTAGGTTGACTTTAGGTTGACTTTAGGTTGACTTTAGGTTGACTTTAGGTTGACTTTAGGTTGACTTTAGGTTGACTTTAGGTTGACTTTAGGTTGACTTTAGGTTGACTTCATGTAGACTGCAGGTGTAGACTACAAGTGTAGGCTGCATGTGTAGACTGCAGGTGATCGTGGGATTGACTTGAGGTTGACCTTACGTCATACATCTCAAACTAAGGTCGGGGCAACGAAAGTAAAGTCAGACCAAAGCTTGGCCTGACAATACTGACTGCAAACCGACTGAGACAGCTCGTGTGCCGCTAGCCTCCGAGTGGCGGCTGCCAGCGTGTTCACGTCCGTGGCAGGAATGTAACGTCCATGGTACATGGTACGTGTGTATGCATACACTACACCGTTACACGGTATGCAGTACGTAGTACTAGGTGTGTACCACAATACCACCTTCTTAGTGGTACACTAGGGGTACAAAAGTTGTACACAAGGACGGAGCCCTCAGCAGCCTCCTAGATGCACTGTAGGTGTATGGTATCCTGTGGTATGGTGTACACAGCACACTGCTACACGTATAGTAGCATATGCGCTGATGCACAGGTGCGGTGATGCCGGAATCCTTGGGTCCTGCATACCACGTACCAGTACATGTACACCTACATACGTAGTGCATGCGTGTGGAATGTAACGGTCAATGATCGTGTCCATTGCAGTACGACGTCACTATTTTATTTCCCTTCTCTGGGCCCGCTAGCAGCGACGGACCTCGCTTCGTGGTGCCAACACGAGGGGGAGAACTCGGAGATACAGAGAAAGAAATACTCGAGGGGCTGCCTTGTGCTTACTTCGAAGGAGGCTAGAGGGGGAGAAACAATACAACTACAAAATGGGTCCTTTTTGTTGAACGCTTACGCCCGCCACTAAACCCAGATTTACCTGTGTTTCGTGTGGGCTACAGCACATTTACCTCCTTTGATCTTTTGCAACTGGCAGCCTCCTCAAGTATTTCCTACAAAGCAGGTGCTTATACAAAAAGAAAGACAGAGGGTTGGATGGAGAGGACGCAGGCGTGCGTCGGGGCCCGTGAGGAAGCACCGGCCACCTTGCAAGATGAGAATACCTGCCCTGGAAAGAAGCACCCTTTTACTCGGGGTAAGCACCCTTGCAGAGAGCTCTTCCGTGTGCCTCCATGCGGAAGGACGCTGGGCTTTAAGAAGGCCGCGAAAGTCGGCTGAGCCGGGAGCTACCGGAGAAGGTGTGTATGTGCTAAGGTATTCCAACCTGGTTCGATTGCGGGATAATAAAACCTCGGGGATAAAGGACTGCGTGGTTTTCCCGTTCGCAAGAATATCGTATCCACGGGTGCTCGCTGGAAGAGAAAAGAAAACGGAGAAGAAGAAAAACTTGACAGAGAATCCAACACTAGGCGAGTGTGTGCTTTTTTATTTTTTTAGCCACATGCAATGTGTGAGAACCGCCCAAGTAGGACCTTCTGATCATGATCATTTGCCAAATTTGCCACCTGAATCCACGTCCAGGATTTGGGCTAGTGCGGTCAACGAAATCCTCTGCTTGCTTTTTGATCTTGTGGCGGCAGGGTCGTTGCAGCTCGAGCCGGTTTGGGTCTCGACTGAGATCCAAAAGGCTGACCCGTTTACCCGGGGTTGGTTCCATGGCTCCTCGCTAATAGAGAAGTCTTTGCTTGGGGCTGTCCTGATGTCCCGGCGCATGTGCAGTTTGGTTGGCACCATGTATGGCACGGGTACGTCGCGGTGACTTTCACGTCACGAGGTAGCCTGTAGTTCAATGTGCCACGACTGCGTCTGCTCTGCCGCTCCGCGGTCCCATAGGGTCCCAAGTGCGGTCAACGAAAACTCTAGTTTCCCTTTCTACTTTCTCCTACTCTCGCGGTGTACGGTTTCCGCAGGTGGGGGTGAATGGGGAGGACGCCTGGAGGCTGTTGTCACAGTGTTTTCCCCATCAGTTCACCTGCACAAGTCTTCCAGCGAGGAGCCACACTTCGTGTCAATATTCCCGAAAGTACTTTAGTACTGACAAGAAAAAAATTAGTATGGCGCTTCCGTTTGTTTGTGCGCACTAGCGGCTTTTCACCTGATTTGGTGAGTTGCTTTTAGTACGCTGCCAACTACTAATTTTTAGTACCAACAATGCATTGTTAACACAAAAAAAGAAGCGGGACGCCGGAACAAACTACTCGAGGGCGCTCTTTTTTTCGACGGAGTAGTACAGCTGCAAAATGGGAACGCTTACGCAAACAGCAGGTGCTTTCTTGTTCGTTCAACAAGAAGAGAGCACACCTTCACGAGACCGCTCCTGGCTCTCTTTGATGGCTTCAAAGACGCGCATAATGCGCTCGACCCCTTCATCGGTCACCTCCGGACTCGGTTTCCTGAGGCCCGCGCTGTAGACAGCTATGGCCAGCCGCATGAAGCCGAAGTGGATGGTCGCCACGGACACCTTGAACTTGTAGACCTGCAGGCCCTCGTTGGTCTTCTCCCGGTTTTTTTCCTCGCGGATCTCGTGACTGATGCTCGAGAAGTCGCCGACGAGGATCGCGAGCACCAGGTTGATCGTGAAGAACGACCCGAACAGGGTCACAGCCAGAAAGTAGATGAACGCCCACTGTCCGACGCTGTCGAAGGCGAGCTCCATGTCGTCGGGCCAGTCGTCCGTCGATATCACCTTGAACACCGTTAGCAGCGCGGAAAGCGTGTTGTCGAACGTTATGTACTGGTCCCGCCGCCAGCTACGCACTTCGCAGGTTTGGCCAACGGTCGTGCCTAGGAGGGGGAGGGTTCGTCTATTTCAAGGACACGCGGGTGGTTTGGTAAAGTATTGGGGAGAAAAGTGAGGTGGAGGCAATACGGTTCCGTCGAGGCGTTGACTTGCAAATCGCTCAAAGTTGGAATGGGCGAAAGACATATCGAGCATTGAATTCCGCAAAGCGCAAGTGCCATGAAGGCAGGCGAGCACTTTGAGCAAGGGGTTGCCATGCAGTCCATATAGGTTTGTTGTTCTGGCAGCTGCTTACCTTGTGGCAACATGATAGCTATCTGTGTCTTCTCGTCTGTTTTCTTACGTGGCAACATGATGGCTATCTGTGTCTTCTAGTCTGTTTTCTTGTGTTGAAAGTCGAGCGGTGTGCGATGGCTGTCTGTGTCTAATAGGGTAGTAGACTTTTTTTGCAGGGTAGCATGTGAGATGCTGCTTGTCTCCTGGTCAACGTTCCTGGACCCGGAGCAGCCTTTTTATTTTTCTTCTTTGCAGGTACCAGGGAAAGCCTGCTACACGGGAGCCAAACTTCACGTGTTCGGCGGGACTGCAGAGCCACGGGCCTACGGGTCAAGTGGCTACCGATTTCCCAAACTAAAGCATCAATGCTTGGCGCACCTTGGGGCTTAGCGCTCGCGCTGAACACAAGCTCGTCGAGACGGTCAGCCGCAGGGCAGAGCGGACGGGGTTGTGGCACTGTGCTGCCTCCGACTCAAGCTTTGCAAGCTGTGGTTGCCCGTCACGTTCCTGGACCAGGAGCGGCGTTTTTCTTTTTCTTTCTTCTTCTTCTCTTTGCAGGGTAGCATACCGGTATCGCGAGCGTTGCAGTGTGTTCCGAAGCGGGAAGTGGTGCAGGCGCTGGTGACGTTCGCGAGCGCCCAGTCCGCGAAGGCCCAGCCGACGAGGGGTCGCGAGGCGTTCGGGAACGGAGACTCGACCGGCGGGTCGCCGGGGCCGCGCCAGAAGATCGCGCTGGCGTTCAGCGCGGTTTCCAGGTCGGTCTCGTTGCCGTACTGCACGACCTCTTCGAGGTCGAGGTAGCACCGCCGGTGCCACGCACCCTCCCAGAGGAGCACGCCGGTGATGGCGAACATCGTCATGAAGAAGAACAGCAGGACGATGACATTCCACAGCGGCCCCATCGACGTGAGCAGCGCCCGGAGGATGATCTGCAGCCCTTCGACCGAGTGCAGCGCCTTGAGCGGCCGGAGCAACCGAAGGGACCGGACGACGCTCACATTGGTCACGGAGGGGTGCAGCCCCACCCACGCAAGGATCACGATAATGAAGTCCACTACGTTCCACCAGTTCAACCGCTTGACAACCCGGTGGCCCTCCCGCTTCCCCTCGACGAGGTAAGAGTCGACGTGGGCGCAGAACCCCATTGCGAGGATCTTCAGCATCGCCTCCACCGTGAAGATCGCCAGGAAGACATACTCCGCGATCTCCAGGAACCGCTGGACCCCGGGGTTGTCCTCGTTGGACGGCACGTCGAACGCGAGCTGGACAGCGTTCGCCATGATGGCGAGGAGGACCAACCGGGAAAATCCGTTTGAGTCTACGATGGCGACCAGCTTCTTCCTCAGCTCTCCCCGGGCCGCGATGAGGCCGAGGGGGCGGGCGAGGCTGTTGAAGGTGGTGTGCGTGGTCACCCCGAAGCAATCGCGCGCGTGCCAGTACTTCAGGTCCTTCAGCCCGAGGTACTTGTTCGAGCTGTTGCCCTGCGTGAAGCAGCGGTCGTAGAACAGCTTCGTCACGTCGAGCATGTACGACCCTCGCGGCGTCACGATGCCGGCAGGGTGCGCCCTATACGTGTCCGGCTGCTCGGGCAGCAGCGCGTTGCTGCTGGCGAGCGCCCGGAACGCCAGACTGTCGGTACTCCGCTCACTGCGCACGGGCCGCGCGCTGTGCGCCTTCCGATCGTTCGCGGCCGCCGCCGCGCGGAGCGACAGCGCGCCGGCGCTCGCGTGTGGGAGGACTAACGGGTCTGGTGGGACCAAGATGCTGCTTGCGCTCGAGGGTATCCGCACGGCCGCGTGCCGGTAGTCGTCGTTCGGCGACGCGTTTGACGACTGCGGGAGGAGAGATCTCTCGTCCCGCGGCGTTCCGAAAGAACCCCTTCTCGGGGCCGCCTTGGGAGACCGGTGCGAAGTCTGCGAGGTCAGCGAGTACGAGCGCATGCGGGATATTATCCGGAGTTGCTGGAGAGCCCCTTCGATGTGGCTCTTCGCGTTGCTGGCTTGCTGCGCGACCTGGACGTGGGCGGACGTGGCGGGGACGGTTCTGGAGAAGGGAGATGCGGCGAAGTCGCTGTTTTGGTCGCCGAGGCAGGTCGACGCCTCGTTGTCGTCTTCGGCGCTCTTTTGCTCGCTCGGAGGCTGCCCGTCGGCTGCGGGGACGGGTACGCCTTCGTCGCACCGGTTGCTGAAGACCAGCACGTCGAACGGCACCCCAGGTACCGGGAGAGCCCGGGGCTCGTTCGTCCGCTCCCGCTCGTCGCCCTCCTTCGCCTCCGCAGACTTCCCATCCTCCGCATCATCATCGTCCCCCACCCAGTCGGCGATGGGCTCCGTCGCGTCGAAACTCACGTTCAACGGGCCGTCACTCCCCTCGCTGCCCTCTTCCATCGTAATTCTCGCGCCGCCACCGAACGACTTGTTTTTGTGTCCCAACAAAAAGCAATTTGTCGAAGAACAAAAACCGATCGATGGCAGCGTACCACCCTCGCTCCCGTTTTAGATGGGAAAAAAAAAAACAGGGGTTTTGAAGAAGTGCGCACAAACAAAGGAAGCGCCAGATCCGTTTCTCGTTGGCGGCGCTTTTTTTTTTGTGGAAATCTCGCCTCGAAAAAGACCGAACAAACTCGTTTTGTTTTGTTTCGAGCAGCAGGGGGGGAGGGGGAGGAAAAAATTCGAGAAGGTGCCTCTCAAGCCAACGCGACGAAAGCCCCAACCGAAGCCGACGATAGGTTCGGCACACGGGGGGGAAACGAACAAAACAGCAGCCGCGGCAGCACTTTTTAGCCAGCACCGTGCACGCTGCAAAGCTGTCGAAAATGTGGCAAAAAAAAAAATCAGCGGCCGGTCCTCCTCTTTCGTTGTGTTTTTTTTTGTCGATTTCCGGCAGCGACGGGTCTTCGAAGCAAAGAGAGCGCCAGACTGCCAGCCACGGACAAGAAAAAAAAAAGATCGCCGTCGACAACTTATTTAGTTGAAGACACGAAATGCGCTGCAAACCCAGAGGGCGGGGGGGGTTGTGACTTAGAGTGGAATATTTTAGATGCAAGCAAGTTTCCCAGGAGTCAAGAGATCAGACCGGGGTGTCTGTCGCTGGGTTTGAAGAATCAGAGGGGAGGGGGGGGGAGTGAGAGAGAAAAAGGGTGTGTTAGGGCCCCTTTTCTTTGTCTTTTTTTGTGCGGTCGACACTTTTTTTTCGTTGCTGCCTTTCCAGGGTGCTGCTTTTGTGGACTACCCGGCTGACATTTCTCCGGAGCCCAAGGGGAGAGGGGTTCCCTTTCCTTTTGCTTGCGTGTGCCTCGAACAGCGCGCTCGGTTGTGTAGTGCTGGGCGGCTTCGCGTGTGTTGCCCGCCGAGTATTTATTTTATTTTCTCTTTCGGGGTGTCCTCTCTTCACTGCTCTCTGCTGTCAGCTGCCGACTCTGACCATGCTTTCGTTGAGCTTTGAGCGACTCGTATCTAGTTCTTTCGGTGGAAACGGGTTCGAGAGAGGAGAGGAGGGGGGTCTGATGTGTCTCTGTGCTGTCCGCTTGCCTCAGCAGCTTCTTTTCGGTCGACGGAGATATCCTTTTCAAACCCTGTTCGTTTTGATTCGGGTTGCAGGTTGGAAACAAGTGGTCACGCCTCGAAAAAGAGCTACAAACCCCTGTAAATACCCATGTGAGCGTCTTTTCATCACCTGGTGATCCGGACCTGATTTGGAAATATCAGCAGCCAGTCTCCGCCCACCTGCGGGGAAGTGTTTGTCAGGCAATCCATGTGAGCCAGTCTTTTTAATACCTTGGTATTCTGGACCTGGTGCCGTGTTTAGTCTTACTCACAGCTCTCAGACTAAAACACGGCACCAGGTCCAGAATACCAGGTATTAAAAAGACTGGCACACATGGATTGCCCGAACAACAGGTGGGGAGTTTGGCTGGGGCGGCACATCTGTGTTACACATTAACGCAGGTGTCTTAAAGGCAAGCTCAGCGGGAACAGAAATCTCGCGTAGAGCATAAGGGTAAAAGCTTGCTCGATACACGATCTTCAGTACCGATCCTCGGTGTGAAAGCATGGCCTAACGATCCTTTGGCCTCGCTTCATGTTCAAGGGATGAAGCCGGAGGAACACCTGATGCCGCAATGTTGGTGCGCTGCGCGTGCAATCTCTGCACGTATCTTCCCTCGTGAAACTGAAGCCCTCCGCTGGTCGCCGGCCGGACATGTGGACGAGGTGTGGAATGCTGTACCAGCACTACTGACCGGTCAGAGGGGCAGCAGGACACCTTGTTCAGGTGGGTAGTCACCTCCCCGATGCGAGCTGATTGTCGGATGGATGCGGGCAACTGCACCTCTGTACCACCGACACCCTCTGGGTGTTACGATTCATCGTGGGAATGTTTCAGCGTAACGACCAAACAGCAGGACATTGGGGGTTTAGCAACACAAAGTCTAAAATTCCCACCCACCCACATCCTGGTATTCGCTGCTTGCTATCCTATCAGTCCGCGGTATCCGCGAGGTCCAGGGGAGCTGGGTTCCCACCTCCGTCCCCCGTGACTTCCTCAGGGGGTTACCCCATCGTACGTGAACCCTGTTTCTTCTTCCCCTTTCTTTGTCGCAATGAGTGGATTTCAGAAGCATTCTGAGAAATGCAACGATCAAGTTAAGCGCACGCGAAGCGCAGTAGCGCAGTTCATGATGAACTCAGCAAGTGAAGCGCCAAGGCATTCCTTCCAGGCTACGCACAATTGTTCTGCTGCTGCCTGTGATGGGTCGCTTCATCACTCCTCGTCGTGCGCTTGCCTGCCCTTGTGTCCCTCGCCAGTAGCGCCACGGACGAAGAGATCGCACAGGTCCGTTCAAAGAAAGACGGTGCCCGACGCGGGCCAGGAAGTCACGCAATAGACCCAGCTCCAGAAAAAGAAAGCCAGCTTCGAAACGCCAGGCAAATACTCAGGAAAGCCCTAGAACGGGCTTGAACTGGCAGGGAACGTACTCGTTGGATACGGTGGCCCCTGCGATCTCTGCCGGCTTGGCTCGGACATCTATCTCTGTGGGCGTTGCCCTGGCTTTCACAATACCTCCGGAGTCACGATCTTTTCCCTCAACGGCAGACTGGATACGTAGCCGCACCTACATTGGGCTGTCGGCCGGTGGCTTTTGGTCTGTTTTGCGGACCCGCCAGCATTAGTACAAACGCTGAGTTTCCTCCAAGTGCCGAAGGCGACAGGCGCAAGTTAATGGGAGGAACGGCTTAAACGCGGGTTGGCAAGGCCAACCAATCAACTGAAACGGGACGAAAGGAGAGACACATTGAAGACATTGGTGATAATACGTTTCGGGCTGACAGCGCTGCTGTAGACAGTGAACCGAACTGTGGTGGGTGCTCCAATCGAGAAACATGCAACTCTAGAACTCTGGAAACCTTTCTGTACTTACGTTACGTTTCTTCTTTTGAAGAAGTTTCCGCGGTCGTCGAGGGTTGACTGGACGCGAACAAAACATGACTGGCACTCCCTGCTGCAGCGGGTGTCGGTGCGAATTGACTTTTTCCTTAGACTGTATCTTGTGTTCGGTGTCAGTGCGAATTGACTTTTTCCTTAGACTGTATCTTGTGTTAAGTGCGAAGTGACCTTTCCTGAGACTGTATCTTGTGGCAACAAGTCGCTGTGTTTAGGTCTCCGGTTGGTGTGTGAGGCGGGGAGATCCTTAAAAGGTGCGGTCAGTGCCTGGGAACAAGAAGGGTGGGTTAGTGCGTTCTCCGTCTTCTGCTGTTTTGGTATCTGACATCAGTGCTCGCTTCAAGGCCGGTGGCCCGGTCATATTTCAAAACCCTGCCTTTTTTAGCGTTTTTTGTGGATTAGAAGGTCGGTATTTTAAAGTCTCCGGTTGACCGTAGAGGCTTGGGTATGGAGGGGGTTGAGAAAAGTGAGAGGGTGCCGCTCGTTTTTATTTCGAAAGGAAGCTTGAGACTCCAATGTTTTTGCGCACTTTAACTTTGGCTCATGAGACCGACACGAAGAACAAATTCGTTGTGCCTTGTATTTTGTTATGTGTGTGGCCGCTTCGCCGACCCGAAGTATTTTTAGCGTTATTTTTCTTCGCGCGGGGCACTGTCTGACACTTTGAAATGTTCTTTTGGCTGACCTTACTTTAAGACTGACGGATCAGAGTTGACGGGTCAGAGTTAAAGTTCGCTTGAGAAACCGGGATTTTAGAGCCTCAGGTTGACCTTCGTCAAATGGGGGTTTAGCCACATACGGACGAACTACGCCATATGGCGTAGTTAATTCATTAATTCGCGGGTATCTGCAAGACGCCACGGGTGCCCGTCCTGGGTCACTTCCATGTGTATCCATTCAGCGTCGAGGCCATGCTTTCACACCGAGGATCGGTACTGAAGATCGTGTATCGAGCAAGCTTTTACCCTTATGCTCTACGCGAGATTTCTATTCCCGCTGAGCTTGCCGAAAGGGACGCCCTCGTCAACGCTTGGCTGCCACAAGCCAGTTATCCCTGTGGTAAGTTTTCTGTCACCTCCGGCTTCGTCCCTTGAACATGAAGCGAGACCAAAGGATCGTTAGGCCATGCTTTCACACCGAGGATCGGTACTGAAGATCGTGTATCGAGCAAGCTTTTACCCTTATGCTCTACGCGAGATTTCTGTTCCCGCTGAGCTTGCCTTAGGACACCTGCGTTAATGTGTAACACAGATGTGCCGCCCCAGCCAAACTCCCCACCTGACTGAGGTGCACAGTTGAAAGATCTGCCACGAAGTCTTTCAAATGCGCCCCTCGGTTCCCATTTTGGACCTACGCCCCTCGGTTCCCATTTTGGACCTACGCCCCTCGGTTCCCATTTTGGACCTACGCCCCTCGGTTCCCATTTTGGACCTACGCCCCTCGGTTCCCATTTTGGACCTACGCCCCTCGGTTCCCATTTTGGACCTACGCCCCTCGGTTCCCATTTTGGACCTACGCCCCTCGGTTCCCATTTTGGACCTACGCCCCTCGGTTCCCATTTTGGACCTACGCCCCTCGGTTCCCATTTTGGACCTACGCCCCTCGGTTCCCATTTTGGACCTACGCCCCTCGGTTCCCATTTTGGACCTACGCCCCTCGGTTCCCATTTTGGACCTACGCCCCTCGGTTCCCATTTTGGACCTACGAAACCCCCTTCCGAGTATGACCCAAGGTTTGCCTCGAAAAGTCCATTTCCCAAAAAATTAGTATGGCGCTTTCTTTTGTTTGTGCGCACTAGCGGAACTCACCTGCTTTGGTGAGTTTCATGTGGTACGCTGCCAACTACTAATTTTTAGTACCAACAATGCATTGTTAACACAAAAAAGTAACACCCACCCTCCGTCTGTATGTGGTTAATGCATCTTCGTTGGCTTCGTTCATGTGCAACCGTTGTTCCGGAAATATACACGTCAGTACGACTGTATTAAGAACAAAATGGACCCAGAAGCTGTTCATCAGGGGCCAGCGTCGGGATTTCAGAGTATACAAGTCGATTCTCCGTGTGCTCGAAGCAAGGGTTGCGAAGTTCGAGTGTTGGTTGTAGAAAATGCTCTGCAAAAAGAGAAGGGGGCTCTCTTGGGGGGGTAAAGAACCGCTAAATCGCGAGCGAATCGCATCCTGTTCAGAATGGCCCGATTGAGGTGGTGAGGTGGATCCTGTCCTTCCGCGACTAGAAAGGGAGAAAAAAACGGACGGTAGAACCCGCGAGACTAGCGGCGCTAGCTCACCGCCCGCCGAGGCGGAATGTTAGCAGTGTGTCGTGGTGTAACTACCTACCAGGGGTCACGCGTGCGCACGAACAATCCGTCCAAACTCTTCACGCGCTAACTGTTACTACTCGAGTAGGGGTAGACCCGCATGACCTCACGTCCGTTCAACACGTGGTTCGGTAGTTACAGCACTTTGGATCCCTTCTGCAGCAGGAAATTCAATGCAGTTCCAGGAGATAGGGGTAGACAGGCTCCATGCCGGTCCATACCCGGCAGATTACCGCCGCAGATTATTTGCGTTCTGACTCGAAACACGCAGTTTCTTCTTGGCTGCACGGCACGCTGGCATACGTTTTCTTTTTTCAGCCACCACGGACAAGTAAAAGTTGGCGTAAACCCTTTTTTGCAAAACTGTTGGTGCACGTAGCATCTTCTGTGCACGCCCAGCAAGGTACACACGTGTCCCAGAATGTCACGCACTCCGGTGCGGTTTTTGGTCGGTTCCGTGTTGGTGCGTTCTTTCATGGAGCCGCTCACGTTTATCAACGATCCAGTGGTATACGGGATGCTTGTGCACGGGTACCTTCAGTGCACTCCCCTACAAGTACATGCGCAGCTGGATCACAGAATGCCGCACACTCCGGTGCGGTTTGTGGCCTGGCGTCCATGTTTGAGCAGCCTTCTATGAACGCTCACGTTTATCAATGATCCAGTTGTATACGGGATGCTTGTGCACGGGCCTGCAGTGCACTCCCCTACAAAGTACATGCGCGGCTGGATCACAGAATGCCGCGCACTCCGGTGCGGTTTGTGGCCTGGCGTCCGTGTTTGAGCAGCCTTTTATGGACGCTCACGTTTATCAACGATTCAGTTGTATACGGGATGCTTGTGCACGGGTACCTTCAGTGCACTCCCCTACAAGTACATGCGCAGCTGGATCACAGAATGCCGCGCACTCCGGTGCGGTTTGTGGCCTGGCGTCCGTGTTTGAGCAGCCTTTTATGGACGCCCACGTTTATGAACGATCCAGTGGTATACGGGATGCTTGTGCACGGGTACCCTACGCACGGGGGTTGCGTATTGTCACGCACTCCGGAGCGGTTGCCGTCAAGGAGCCGGTCCATCCCGTCTTGATAGACCGTGATAGACCGAAGAATACAGCACCGGGCAATTCGATGCAGCTCTAGGGACTAGGGATGGACCTGCTAGACCGTGGTGGACCGTGATTCACTGTGATACACAGCGGCAGGCACTTCGATGCAGTTCAAGAGATAGGGACGAGTCAAGTCCTTATTCGAACGTTCTTGCTCGGAGCCGTGACGACTCCATCTACAATCGAGTGGTGTGCAGCATGCCTGGGGGTACCTTCGGTGCAACCCCATACAAGGTACATGAATGCTGCACGGGAGGCAGTCGCGCACTCGCTTTCGGTCGCTACGGCCTTATTTGAATGTCGTTTCCAGACCCGCCGGAAGTGAGGATCGATGCTGCAGATACGGGACCTTCGTCAGAATCCGATGCCTGTGTGTCGGGAGATGTTTTTTCCGTTGAACGTGCCTGATCGTTTTACGTTAAGCTGGATTCAGGATGGCAAGTGAAAACGCCGCTGTTTGCGGTGACGAATTCTCATTTCGTCCAATACTTCCCCCACTTAGCCTGCGCAATGCATTGAAGGGGGGGGGTCCCGCAAGATTGTTGAACGCTTACGCCCGCCAGTGAACCCAGTATTTACATGTGTTTCGTGTGGGCTACAGCCCATTTACCTCCTTTGAGATTGGAATACTGTTGCGATAGAGAGCCTTTGAGATTTCGCAACTGGCAGTCTCCTCAAGTATTTCCTACAAAGCAGGTGCTTATACAAAAAAGAAAGGAGGCAAGGAAGGCACACGTATGAATCCTGCGGCAGGGATCGCACAGCGGCGCGCTGGCGGGAGGAGAAGATGTCGAGGAGCGGGGCTTTCATGTTGCCGTTCCAGATCCAGAACAGGCTCTCCGAGTCGGCGCTTGCGCAGCCCGTGATTCCGACCATGGCCAAGAGGACCAGGAGGCCAATGGGGTATGCCTCGTACCACGTCAGCCAGCCGAAGGATACAGGTAAGGTCGTGCTGCAGAAAGACAGGAAGGCGAGCACAGACATGAACTGCACCTGGGCTGAGGTGTGGAAGGAGACTTTGCAGTCGGTGGAGACGGTGGCGAGCACGGTTGATTCGGACAGGGGCGACGAAATTTCGCCGAAAACAGACCCACTGAGTATGGCAGCCATGCTCTGCACGACGAAGTCCTCGGATTGGCCCCCGAGTTGGTTCGCGAAGGGGATAGCGGCGGGGAACAGAATGCCCATGGCCGCGATGCCGCTGCCGCAGACGTAGCTGAGGACCCCGGACAGCACGAACAGAATCGGCGGCAGGCAATCCTTCGGCATGTCGCCCAGCACGTGCGAGAGGTAGTCCGCCAGGTGCAAGTCCCCTGTCGCGACGCCCAGCGCCCACACCACGAAGACGGTGACCAGCGGCGGCACCCCGTTCTGCACGCCTTGAAACCACGCGTGCACCGCTTGCTCCACCGTCAGCAGCCGCTGGCCGACAGCCAGAAACATGGCGCCCACTAGAGCGCCCAGGGCCGCCCATGTCATCGCGTTCAACGCGGTCACGTTCGAGTACTGCTGCTCGATCTGGAACGACGGGATCGTTTGATTGTACACTGCAATCTCGCCGAGCCCGGCCAGGTACATTCCTGTGAGGGTTCGATGCAACTGAAAGCAATAGCTCGGTGTCGCTGGCACTGAAAAAGACAGGCGCTTTGACAGGCGTTTTGTGCGTGCCGATTGGTCGTTTCCCTTGCTTGTACGTTCCCCTCATGTCCGGGTTAGGAATTCTGATCAACCGTCAAACCACGCTCTGACTATGTCTCTTTCAGCCTGCACATACATCGTAGAGCAGCTTATAGAGCACAGGACTTCGAAGGGGCAATCCCAGCCTTCTGAACAACAGAAGTACGCTGTCGCGAGCTGAGCCACCTTGCAAATTGGCCGCCGAGGGGTTAAAGTTCGCTTGAGAATCCAGAATTTGGGAATTCTGGTCAGCCGCCAAACGCCTGCTGTGTCTACGCGTCTTGAAACACGGACCAAGGAGCCTAACACGTGTGCGAGGCTTAGGGTGTCAAACCCACAAGCCGCGCTGAAAGGGAGATACGTCTTTTGCGCGTCTACACAATGCAGAGCAACCGGCAAGATCGCTAGTGCTAAGAAATTAGTATGGCGCTTTCTTTTGTTTGTGCGCATAAGCGGACCTCACCTGCTTTGGTAAGTTTCACCAACAATGCGTTGTTAACACAAGAAATACTCGACGTAGCTGCTTCGACTCCGAATGGAAGGGAGGAAATATAGAGGTAAGGGACAAATACAATACAAACACAATCTGTTTCGTTCTTCGCTTAGACCACCGTGTGTTGTTTTCTCACTCAGGACTTTGACCTGTTGTGTTTGTGTGATTTGTCGTGTAGGGGGTAGACCCGCATGACCTCACGTCCGTTCAACACGTGGTTCGGTAGTTACAGCACTTGGGATCCCTTCTGTTCTTTGTCGGGCAGCATCGTCGAGGATTTCCTTTCAAGCTGGCGCTTATGTAAAAACACACCGAGCGGAGCACCAATAACGAGTCCCGCCAAAGGCAAAAGGTAGGTGATGCAGCGGGGGGTCGTCTTCGCGTCGGGGAGGAGAACGCCTGTGTTGTACGTCAGGCACACTGCCGCGGCGTCTTCGACTTCCCGCGGTTCCTCCTCGAGGATGCTTTCCATCGAGTCGGAGCGTGTCAAAGGTTTTCGCCCGCGGGACCTGGTGTTCCGGCTGAGTGCCAGCATGATGAGGACGCTCGCTGCAACGAGCACGGGGAAGAAGCGGTACATCAGCGTCTTGAGGAGTCCGATGAACGGATTGGTTGTGATGTCGAGCAGCGAGTACTGATTGGTCACGAACCCAAGCTGCAGCGCCCCCAAAGTCGAGATCGGCACGAGGCTCGCGATGCAGACCGCCGCTGTGTGCACGATGCACGCGAATCTCTCCGGCGTGACCCCGACGCTCCCGGCCACGCCGGCCAGCGTCTGCCCGACGACGACGATGCTGAACCTGTCGTCCACAGCGGTCAGGCTCGTCATGACCATCGTCGCGATCTGCGCCCGCCGCCGCGTGGTGGCGGACTTCTTCAGTACGATGCCCAGTCCGAGAATCCCTCCCGCCTTCTGCGAAATGGCCATGACCCCGTGGACGAGGACCAGGAACACCACAATGCGCAGATGCGAGCTAGACTGGATCGTGCTCGCCAGGTACGTATCGCACGTGCGCAAGAACTGTGGTTGTGTGAGTGTGCTGCTGTTCTGTTGGGTTTCTGGCGACCATCGCGCAGTCAGTTGCTTGTGACGGCGTTTTTAGAGTGCAAGTTCACTTAGGGATCCGGGGTTTTATAGTCTCCGGGTGACCGTAGTCATAAAGGTTCCTTCAAGGTATAGTATGTGCGTGTGTATATCTTTGCTGCCTATTGCTGACTCTTCGACATACTTTAGCGCGCGCTCTTTTTTCCTATGTGCTTTGCCAAGTCCATGGCTCTTGTGACCGACACCGAGTTCACGTTCGCGAGGAAAGCGATCTCGGGCCCCCCCACGTGCATACATGTTTAGCCGGGGTTGCCATGTAGCCCGTATCGGTCTAGTGTCCTGGTAGTTGTTGCCTTGGCGGCAGTCTGATTGTTATCTGTGTCTTCTATTACTCGCGCAGTCAGTTGCTTGACGGCGTTTTTAGAGTGAAAGTTCGCTTGAAACTCTGGGGTTTTCAAGTCTCCGGGTGACTTTCGTCAATATGGGAAGATATCCTTTGCTCTGAGTGTCGTAAGAGTGGTGGTTGCGCAGGTGAGAGGATCGGTGGGTACCTTGGTTGTTGGTCGTCGGTGGTTTCGGCCATAATCCACCGTCTCTTTTCGTGAATTCCTGGTGCTGCGTATGGTTTGCGCAGGAGGTTGCGTATCCGTAACTAGATCGTATTGCAATACGGGTGGGGTGCCACAATTAACGTGTAGCAAGGAATCGCGACTGGAAGAAGGTTTTTGTGCGGTCGACGATTTACGTCGTTCTGATGGCTGGCGACCTTGTTTCTTTGCTTGCTCTATTTGTTTCCTTGTGGACCTTTGATTTTCTCCTTTCAAACAAAACTCCTTCCTCTGGGACAATTCCCACTCACCATTCAAACCAGTTTACTCGTCAGACTAGCTGAGCCAATTCACCCACCCCCTGATCGAGCGTAATCGAGTGTAATATTTTGGATTAGAATGCAAAGAATCTGTGGCGATAATCTGCATCGCCGACTGCGCGGTTATCTCTTCGCACGTGAAGTGTCATGCTTTCGCCTCTTTAGCTCGTCTTGATCGTCGCGCTCAGGCGCGCGTTTGGTGTTTCGCTTCTTCTTCGATTGCTCGTCGAGGTTCATCGGTTGCGCGTCGACTTCTGCTTTTTCTCGGCGCCTGGGCGATGGTCGTGGCGCATCGACGCGTCCTTTGCGTCTTTTCGGTACCGGCTCCGCCGCGGAGTCTGATTGCCGCTTCTTCGCTGGCGTTGGCGCCGTCTTCCCGACCTTCGCTGCTGACGTCGGTGTTGATGTTGCGGGCTCTCGCTTGCCTTCTGCTGCTTCCTGCAGAATGAACACCACGTTCTCACGCTTCGCCTGTCTCGGCGCTGGCGCGGCGCCCTCCAGCTCCGCCTTCCTCTTCTTCGATGCTGCTTCTTCTCCTCTCGCCACGGTCGCCCGGTGGTGCCCCTTCCGACAGCACAGTTTGGGCCTTCGACTCCGCAAATCCGCGAGCCGGCTGCAGTGCGCACACGTCGGCATGCCATGATCAAGGCACCGGTGGTGTCCGTTGCGGCAGCACTCTGCGATCGTCTTGCACGTCGCGCATTGCGTCAGGCGGTGCTGCGCGCAGAACTTCACCGCAAGGCCGTCGTCTTCCTTGTGGTGGGCCTTACAGCACCACGCCACCGACTTGCCCCGGCGCTTGCAGACGTCGCACTTCACCTTTTGGTGCTCGTGGCACACCCGCTCACCCCACTTTTCGTGTTGGGGAACCCCTTCCGGCACGTACCACGGATCCCCTCCGACGACTGCCGACTTCTTGCCTTTCTTCTTCTCCGTAGCGTCGTTGAACACCGCCCATCTCGCCGCACGCTCCGCCCTTCCACCTCCGTACGTCGGGAAAAGATCCATCCCCCACGCCTCGCCGTTGAATTCGTGCCGAGCCGTCGTCAGCTGCGTCTCGAGCACTTCCATCGTCTCCGTACCACCACGGAAGATTGGCCTCATCTCGTACCCCGTGAGGCACGGCGGGGCTCCCACCGTTCTCAGCGACCCTACCGTCCCCAGTTTCCTTCCCGGCAGAGGCGGTTCGTCGCCGTTTCGCTCCAGCGCATCCCCGACGGTTTTCAAAAGCCTCGCGAGTACCCTCGCGCGCATGCTCAACGGTGTCCCGTCCGTCGTTGCTACGACACTGCCCGGCAGATCGAGCCCGGTGTACACTTCAAAGTCGATGGCGAGCTCCGCTGTCGAAACGTCACCCGCTACCGACCAGCACATCCCATCCAGCCAATGTTGCAGCGCCCGGAACCACCTCTCTCCTCCGACCGCCGCGAAGGTCCCCGGTCCAGCGATCGCTTCGAAATTCAGTCGGCGCGGGGGGCAGTCGTCGGGGTGCAGTTGTCTCCAGGGGTGGCCGACCGCCCGGTCTCTTCCTTCCCTCTCCAGCCGTCGTCTCTCGTGCATGACCTCCGCCATGAACGTGTGCAGCACTTCGATGCTGACTCGACTTCCCTTCGGCAGAATCCCGTGTTCTTGCAGGCACGGGGGCCAAGTCGAGCGATCCGCGCCAACAATTTCGGCATACTGGTGTTGCGCTCGGATCCGTTCGTACGCCCGGCATTGCCACCAAATGTGGCCCAGGGTTTCCTCCGTCGGCTCGACACAGCGTCTGCACAGCCCGTCACCTCCCCACAGCTTGGCAGCATGTGACTCCGTCATCACCGACCCAGCCACGACCTCGGCAACGTCCCGTGCAGCCGTCAGCGTTGTCGACGCCTTCAGCCCGTAGGCATTCGTCGCGACGTAGTCTACACCTGCCCGCACCCCTCCGAAGTCTACCCGCCTCTTCTCAAGCCCCGCTAGCCGCCAGCCGCGAATCACCCTTCTCAGCGTGTGCCCTCGCTCCCCCCTGCTTTGTCGCACCAGCCCCAGCACGTTCCCTGCCTCGTCCTCGGCGTCGTCGAAATCTTCCGTCCATCGCATACCGAGCTTTTTCGCATGCTCGGCCGCAATACCGATCGGTCCCCATGCGCGGATTCTGCTGCCATACGCCTTTCGAACTGTTGCGACGCGGGCCCTCCACGCCGGCCTCCTTCGGCACACTTCTGCGATCATGCCGAGCGACCGATACGGCAGCACTGTGTACGGGTCGAGCAAGTGGGCCTTGTTTAGAATGCCCAACACGGCCTCCTGCGCCCGATGCAGCCTCACCGGGTCCCAGACGCCTCTGAGTAGTGCTGCGGTGAACTTCCCCAGCCCCCGCACCGTCGGAAGCGCGAACTCCGAGCCGTATGTCGCCGCCGGTAAAACTGCCATCGCCGCTAGTCCCGACCTCTGCGTCATCGAGATCGGCAGAGCTCCCAACCGTTCGGCCTCCTCTGCGCGCTGGTCGTAGCGCAGGTCCGTTGTCCTGCGTGTTCGCTTCGTGCCGACTAGGCACCCTACGATGGTGAGCTCCTCCTTCGTCGCGATAAGTGCGCCGCCTACCCTCAACTTCGCTTCATACCCCTTCGGCGTCCCAAAAGCAAACGTCTTCGGTATCCCGATCGACATGCCGGTGTTCGAACAGAATTTGTCGACTTCCACCAAGGCGTTCTGCAAGCAGGCTTCCCTGAGACGCGACAGGAGGGTGAGGTCGTCCGCGAAGGATTCGCTCGTCACCCCCCCCACGTCGTCCACTCTGCGCACAACGATGGAGAGCAGCGCGTTGATGAGGATCACGCTCAGGGGGCAGCCCTGCAGTATCCCATTGGTGGTGAAGAAGACACCTCCCACTCCCATGTGCAGCTTGTACCGCCTCCGTAATCGCGCGTAAATGTCGCGCAGCGGCCCGAGGATTCTCTCATGGAGGCCCAGTTCCCCCACCAGCTTCAACACGATGTCTCGCGGCACCTTGTCAAAACACTTGGCAAAGTCTAGGGCCACGCCGTATAGCTCCTTACCCGTCAAGAGCGCTTCTTCGATTTGCGAGGCGATTTCGAATACCACGTCCACGGTTCCGTGTTTGGGCCTGAACCCGTGCTGGCTATTCGCTATCCATTTCTCCTGCCACTGGACGACGTCCCTGAGCCGCGTACTCGCCCACAAGCGATAGATCGCACTTGTGACGGTGATCGGCCGCAACGCCAGCGGGTCAAGAGTTTCGTCCTTCGGGTGTAATCGACGCGTAATCGAGTGTAATCGAGCTCAAGTCGCTTTCAGGGGGGGTAGGTGAATTGGCTCACTAGCCCACCCGAAGGCAGTTGATTTCAGTTGATTTCTTTCGGCAGGTATACTGTACCGGCGGAAGTTCTTTGGGTTAGCGTTCTTCTTTGTTGTTGTTCAGAGAGAAGTCAGATCTGGTTGCGAAGATTCGTGCAGTGATGACGGAGCTGGCGGTTGATGCGGTAATGGTGGTGCAATGATGCGGGGATTGGAGGGTTTCGTGCCGTACGAGTGCTGTGGATGGCTTCCTTGGCATAGGGGTTGAGGAGAGGAATGGCTAGCCATGTCCGGGACTGTTTGTGACCGACACCAAGTACATTCCTTCGAGGGATGTAGTTCTGGGCTTCCACAGTTTTTGCTGTAGCCACGTGCAATGTGTGAGGAAACTGAACCGCCCCAAGTAGGACCTTCTGATCGTGATCATTCGCCAATTTTCCCCCCTGAAACCACGTCCAGGATTTGGGCTCAGGGTGGGTGCGGTCAACGAAACGATAACAAGACTTTAGTTTCCCTTTCTGCTTTCACCTACTCTCGCGGTGTACGATCTAGAAGAAGAAGAAGAAAGCTCCTGGTCCAGGAACGTGACGGCCGACCACAGCTTGCAAAACTTGAGTCGGAGGCAGCACAGTGCCACAACCCCGTCCGCTCTGCCCTGTGGCTGACTGTCTCTTCGAGGTTGTGTACAGCGCAAGCGCCAAGCCCCAAGTTGCACCTTTAGTTTGGGAAATCGGTAGCCACTTGACCCGTAGGCCCGTGGCTCTGCAGTACCGCCGAACACGGGAAGCTTGGCTCCCGTGCAGCAGGCTTTCCCTGGTACCTACGGTTTCTAGAAAGGAGTCCATACCCCGACAGCTGGGTCGCCGTGAACGAGCGAAGAGCTGACCCACGTGGCCACCATCAGGCCGATGACGGGGTGGCGGGCGAAGACGCACAGGATCGGCGTGAGGATCAAGGGGATCACGGAGAGCCACGACGGGAGGCAGTACGCCGTCGCCTGCGCGGTTTGGTCGGCGAACCTTATCTTGAACCGGGCGCTCCCCGCCGACGCCGCCTCTGGCAGCAGCAGCGTGTGCAGGAGCACCGAGCTAAAGTCCTGCTTCTGCGTCGTGAGCGTGCCGGTTGTGTTTTTTTCGTCGTTGAGGTACAGCCAGTAGCGCATCTCCTGCGGCCACGGCACCCCCTTGTTCGTCGGCGGCAGGATCAGCAGCGCGTACGACTTCACGTGCGTCAGCACCACCTTGCTCACGGCGAGTTCCGGCACGTTGCCCGGCAGTGAAGGCACACGCGCCCGGACCCACGGCGCCCGCTGCACCGGTTTCACCAGCACGTCATCCGCGCGCACGCCGGCGCTGAGAACCCCGAGAACTCCCAGGAGCCACCATCGCATAGCGCGAGCACCCCCCCTGCTACCCCTTCCCCGCCCCACTAAGCCGTCCCCTCCTGATGGGCCAGGTACCGATAGGGAAGCCGCGGTTTGGATATAAGACTGCAAACTTTGTTTGTGTGTACGTGTGATTTAGCACAGCACGCTGCCATCCGACACGTTTTGACAAGCAAGCTTATTACCATGAAAAAGACATCATGTGGGAATCTGACAGGCACCATGAATACCGTGGCTGTAGTTAGTTATTCGGGTTGGTCTTTTTTCGTCGTTGAGGTACAGCCAGTAGCGCATCTCCTGCGGTCACGGCTTCCCCTTGTTTGCCGGCGGCAGGATCAGCAGCGCGTACGACTTCACGTGCGCCAGCACCACCTTGCTCACCGGCAATGAAGGCACACGCGCCCGGACCCACGGCGCCCGCTGCACCGGTTTCGCCAGCACGTCATCCGCGCGCACGCCGGCGCTGAGAACCCCGAGAACTCCCAGGCGCCACCATCGCATAGCGCGAGCACCCGCCCCACTAAGCCGGTCCGTCCCCCTCCTGATGGGCCGTGGGGTACCGATAGGGAAGCCGCAATTTGGATTTGAGACTGAAAAAATTTAGTATGGCGCTTCCGTTTGTTTGTGCGCACTAGCGGCTTTTCACCTGATTTGGTGAGTTGCTTTTAGTACGCAGTCGGCGAGTACGAGGGCGGGCACGTGTGTCCGTTTTTCACTTTCGAGGGCATTGGTGTGCCCGTGGTCCCCGGTCGTTTCTGAGAGCTGCTTGCCCTCGGTACCTTCTTCTTCCTTCGTTGCACCCCTGAGTCGGGGGTGGTCGCCTTCGTCTTCTTCCGCTTGCGGCCGGCGATCAGGCCTTCCTTCGGGGTGCCGAGCACCCTCTTCTTCAGCGCTGGTCGTTCGCTGGTTCCTGGCGTTGGTGGCGGCCTCTTGGTCGCCCGTCCGGTCGTCGCCGTCTCCTTTTTAGTTGCCGCGAGCGGCGCTCGCGCCGCTCGCGCCGCTCGCTTTCCTACTGGCGTTTCCCGCTGTACACCCACCTGGGTGGGTGAGGAGGGCCTCTTCTTCTTGTTGCGTCCGGGGGTTGACTCGACGTTCGGCTTGTTGGACTGGTGGTGGCCGCGGCTGCAACATGCCGCCGGTCGCCTCTGCGTCAGCGTAGGGAGCCTTTTGCACTCTTGGCAGGTCCCTCTGCCATGCGTGCGGCAGGCATGATGCCCGCTGCGGCAACACGCCGCCGCCGTCTTGCACTCGCCGCACTTCGTCGTGCTGTGCTCTGTGCACACCGCGATCGGCTGCCCATCGTTCGCGTGGTGATGGTGCCGGCAGCACATCTCTACCGTGGGAACGTCCCTTCGGACGAGTGCTCTGCACGCCTCACACTTCCCTTTGTGATGGGTCGCGCACGTGACGAGTGCCTTCTCTATACCGACACCCGGCATATGCACGGGGTCTGGGTGTAGTTGTGGTGGGGCAGGCAGGGCCCACCTCGCCGCTCTCCCGATCGTCCAGTCAGGGTACGTCGGGCACTGCGTCCCTACATCGCTTCCTTTCACTTGTTCCTCAAGTATCGTCCCCGTGTGTGCCTCGCGAAAGCGTGGCCTGGGCCGTATACCCGATATCCCCGTGATGCCCATGAACGACAGCGACGTCGTCGGGCACACCCTCTCTCCTCTCATGCAGCTTCCCAGCCCTTGCTGTGCCGCCAGCTTGTCCAACGCGCTCATCATGCAGCGCAGGACGTTTCCCCGTTCTCTCACCCCCTTCGGCGCATTCCCGTGCAGCGGCATGCTGAGGCCCGAGAAGAGCTCAAAGTCGATCGCAAGCTCCAGCATTGACGCCTGCCCGTTCTCGGTCCATTGCATGTCCGACAGCCACGCTACCAACGCATAAAACGTCGGTAGTCCCCAGGTCTTGTTCCGCTCCCACGTCCATGCCGGGGCAATCCGCGCGAAGGGGTGGTCAAATTTCTCGGCAGGCATCGCATTCGCTCTCGACCAGGGGGTCGTGGGGTTCCTGGCCACCCAGGCACGTGCTTCGAGCCCAGCCCGTTCCGCAAGGATTTCAGCCATCATCTCCTGGAGCCGCCTCGAGAATTGGGCATTCTCGGGTACTACCACACCGTGTTCCAGCGTGCATCTGGGCCAGTCGGCCCGGTTGGCTGCCATCAGCTCGGCATGTGCCTCTCGTCGCCGTACGTGCGAGTACGCTCCGCAGTCCCAGAATACGTGTTTCTCGTCCTCGGTGTCGCCGCTTCCACAGTGCTTGCAGCTGGGCGCCTGCGGCTCAGCTCCGGCCTGCCTCATCCGCGACGTGTACTCAGCCGTGTTCACCCCCCCCGCCAACGCTACACGTATAAGCCTCGCGGTGTGCGCGGGACATTCACGCATCCTCCAGAAGGAGTTCGTCCGCTCCAGGTCGGCTCTCTGTATGCCCTCGAATCCCGGCCGCCTCGCCACCAGTCGGGACCACGTCTTCGCCCTCAAGTCCGCCCTAACTTCATGTCCCCTCTTCGAAGGTGCCGAGGTTAACGGGTCATACGTTGCTCCATTCCTCAGCGTGCGAGACAGGGGCCCGGGTCCCCATACGTGTCCACACTCCTCCATGCTCCTCATCGCCAGTCCAACTGGCCCCAGGGGTAGGTCCCCCTCGGCGTATCTTCCCCGGATGCTCTCCATCAGAGGCAGCAGTCGTGGCAACCTCTCGCACGCCGCGTAAAACGCTGTCGTCACCCTATATGCTAGGCATGTACCGGGATCCGTCAGGTGGCCCTTCTCCTGAAAGTTTAGGACCATCTCCCTCGCGCGCTTCGGGTTGGATCCACCCCAGATCAGTCCCATCACCGACGTCGTCAGCCGTTTCATCGCCACCTTCGATACCGGCGCGAAAGAGCAGCCTGACAGCGCCGCCGGTAGCACATTCGACTGCACAATCCGGACCCGCTTTTCGTACCGGAACGGCGCATGGCGGAGGCCTTCCGCCAGGGCAGCCGCCTTCTCCACCCTCTCCGAGTCGGACCTTTCCGTCCTATTCTTCGCCGTCGAGACTAGGACCCCGAGGCACTTGACGGATTTGCTAAACCGCAGCAGCGCATCCACGCTGCGGAGTTTGAGAGTCGACTGATGCCTACGTCTCGTCGAGAACGCGACCGTCTTCTGGAGGTTTAGCTCCATCCCGGTGAGTGTGCAGAACTCGTCTACTACGTCCACTCCCTTTTGCAGGGCGGCCTCCGACAGCCTGGACAGCAGTGTGGCGTCGTCCGCGTATGACTTTGGACTCACACCCTTCGCTTCTTTCTTGACCGCTTTCATCACTACCGACAGCAGGGCATTGATGAGTATGACGGATACAGGGCACCCTTGAAGGATACCGTTGGTCACACTGAACTCCCTGCCCACCCCTAATGGTAGCTTGAAGCGTCTCGCGAGCAGTCTGTAGATAGCCCTCAGCGGCTTGAGAACCCGATTGTGCAATCCTAAGTCCTCGGCTAAGCGCAGTACTATCTCTCGCGGGACCATGTCGAAGCATTTCCGGAAGTCCAGCGCCACACCGTAGAGCGGCTCCCCGTCCAACAAGGCGTCCTCCATCTCGAGCCCAATTTCCATCAAGACGTCCTCGATCCGGTGACCCGGTCGAAAGCCTTTCTGTCCTTCTTCGATCCATTCCTCTTGCCACAGAACTATGTCCGCCAGCCTGCGGCAGGCCCATAAGCGGTACACGGCGGATGTGACGGTTATCGGTCTTGTGTGCAGCGGGTCTTGACTCTCATCCTTCGGCACCATCGACACCAGCGCAGTTGTCATGCTTGCCGGCCAGTCTCCAGTTGTTTCGACCAGGTTCATGACGTCTGCAAGTGCATTCAGCAGGGGGAGCGGCAACTCCCGCAGTTCAGCCATACGCCAGCCATCCACCCCTGACGCGCTTTTCTTCGGCTTCTTCCTCAGCAGAATTCGCAGCTCCTCCCCCGTGATTGTTCCGGCTTCCATCATATGTGGGCCGATGTGATCCCGGAACCGATCCCGAAACGGCTCGTACTCCGGCTCTGGCCCGTCCTTGTACTTACGCAGGATAGGGTCCCACGCAGTGTTCAGCACCTCGTCCATCTCGTCAATATTTGCAGTCACTCTTTAGCATTGAGTTCTTTTAAGTACATGAACCACATGGATTAGCATGCACTGTGTCGCCGCTTAAGGTTACTTTATGACGTCGTCACCTGTCATTGCGTCGTCAAGGTCGAGTACTTGTGGCGCCAGGGGCGCTGGGCTTTCTTGCGGTTCCGGGGATTGCGTGGGGGAGCACAGGTGCGGACAGGCTTGCACGTTTTTCACTCTCGAGGGCACTAAAGTGCTTGGGGACGTCGGACGTTTCTGGTAGCTGCTTGCTTTAAGGGCCTTCCTCTTTCTTCGTTGCACCCCTGACTCGGGTGTGGTCGCCTTCGCCTTCTTCCGCTTGCGGCCGGCGATCGGGCTCTCCTTCGGGGTGCCGAGCACCCTCTTTTTCAACGCTGGTCGTTCGCCGGTCCCTGGCGTTGGTGGCGGCCTCTTGGCTGCCCGTCCGGTCGTCGCCGTCTTCTGCTTCGCTACGGCGGGCGGCGCCTGCGCCGCGCGCTTTCCCGCCGGCGTTTCTCGTTGTACGCCCACCTGGGTGGGTGAGAGGGGTCTCTTCTTCTTTTTGCTGTGTCCGGGGGTTGCCGGGGCGTTCGGTTCGTTGGGTTGGTGGTGGCCGCGGCGGCAGCACGCTGCCGGTCTCCTCTGCGTCAACGTAGGGAGCCTCCTGCATTCTTGGCAGGTTCCTCTGCCATGCGTGCGGCAGGCATGATGCCCGCTGCGGCAGCACGCCGCCGCCGTCTTGCACTCGCCGCACTTCGTCGTGCTGTGCTCCACGCACACGGCGATCGGCTGCCCATCGTCAGCGTGGTGATGGTGCCGACAGCACATCTCTACCGTGGGTACGTCCCTTCGGACGAGTGCTCGGCACGCCTCACACTTCCCCTTGTGGTGGGTCGCGCAGGTGACGAGTGCTTTCTCTACTCCGACACCCGGCATATGCACGGGGTCGGGGTGCAGCTGTGGTGGGACAGGCAGGGCCCACCTCGCCGCTCTCTCGGCCGTCCAGTCCGGGTACGTCGGGCACTGCGTCCCTACATCGCTTCCCTTCACCTGCTCTTCGAGGATCGTCCCCGTGTGTGCCTCGCGAAAGCGGGGCCTGGGCCGCACCCCCGATATCCCCGAGATGCCCATGAACGACAGCGACGTCGTCGGGCATACTCTCTCGCCTCTCTCGCAACTCCCCAGCCCTTGCTGTGTCGCCAGCTTGTCCAACGCGCTGATCATGCAGCGCAGGACGTTTCCTCGCTCCCTCACCCCCTTCGGTGCATTCTCGTGCAGCGGTATGCTGAGGCCTGAAA
Organism: Diplonema papillatum; assembly: GCA_030068145.1. Taxonomy (NCBI): domain Eukaryota; phylum Euglenozoa; class Diplonemea; order Diplonemida; family Diplonemidae; genus Diplonema; species Diplonema papillatum. The sequence continues at coordinate 104,658 of JAPJBO010000544.1, forward strand.
AGAGTTCAAAGTCGATGGCAAGCTCTAGCATTGACGCCTGCCCGTTCTCGGTCCACTCCATGTCTGATAGCCACGCTACCAACGCATAAAACGTCGGTAGTCCCCAGGCCTTGTTCCGCTCCCACGCCCATGCCGGGGCAATCCGCGCAAAGGGGTGGTCGAGCTTCTCGGCAGGCATCGCATCCGCTCTCGACCAGGGGGTCGTGGGGTTCCTGGCTACCCAGCCTCGTGCTTCGAGCCCTGCCCGTTCCGCAAGGATTTCAGCCATCATCTCCTGGAGCCGCCTCGAGAAGTGGGCATTCTCGGGTACTACCACACCGTGTTCCAGCGTGCATCTGGGCCAGTCGGCGCGGTTGGCCGCCATCAGCCCGGCATGTGCCTCTCGTCGCCGTATGTGCGAGTACGCTCCGCAGTCCCAAAATACGTGTTTCTCGTCCGGTGTCGCCGCTTCCACAGTGCCTGCAGCTGCCTCATCCGCGACGTGAACTCAGCCGTGTTCACTCCTCCCGCCAACGCTACACGTATAAGCCTCGCGGTGTGCGCGGGGCATGCACGCATCCTCCAGAAGGAGTTTGTCCGCTCCAGGTCAGCCCTCTGCACACCCTCGAATCCCGGCCGCCTCGCTACTAGACGGGACCACGTCTTCGCCCTCAAATCCGCCCTCACCTCATGCCCCCTCTTCGAGGGTGTCGAGGCTATCGGGTCAAACATTGTACCATTCCTCAGCGTGCGAGACAGGGGCCCTGGTCCCCATACGTGTCCACACTCCTCCATGCTCCTCATCGCCAGCCCAACTGGCCCCAGGGGTAGGTCCCCCTCGGCGTACCTTCCCCGGATGCTCTCCATCAGAGGCAGAAGTCGTGGCAACCTCTCGCACGCCGCGTAGAACGCCGTCGTCACCCTATATGCTAGGCATGTACTGGGGTCCGTCAGGTGGCCCTTCTCCTGAAAATTTAGGACCATCTCCCTCGCGCGCTTTGGGTTGGACCCACCCCAGATCAGTCCCATCACCGACGTCGTCAGCCGTTTCATTGCCACCTTCGACACCGGCGCGAAAGAGCAGCCTGACAGCGCCGCCGGTAGCACATTCGACTGTACAATCCGGACCCGCTTCTCGTACCGGAACGGCGCATGGCGGAGGCCTTCCGCCAGGGCAGCCGCCTTCTCCACCCTCTCCGAGTCGGACCTTTCTGTCCTATTCTTCGCCGTCGAGACTAGGACCCCCAGGCACGTGACAGATTTGCCAAACCGCAGCAGCGCATCCACGCTGCGGAGTCTGAGCGTCGACTGATGCCTACGTCTCGTCGAGAAGGCGACCGTTTTCTGGAGGTTTAGCTCCATTCCGGTGAGCGTGCAGAACTCGTCTACTACGTCCACCCCCTTTTGCAGGGCGGCCTGGCCTCCGACAGCCTGGATGCAGCGTGGCATCGTCCGCGTACGACTTTGGGCTCACCCCCTCCGCTTCTTTCTTGACCGCCTTCATCACTACCGACAGCAGGGCATTGATGAGGATGACGGATACAGGGCACCCTTGAAGGATACCATTGGTCACACTAAACTCCCTGCCCACCCCTAGAGGCAGCTTGAAGCGTCTCGCGAGCAGTCTGTAGATCGCCCTCAGCGGCTTGAGAACCCGATTGTGCAACCCTAAGTCCCCGGCCAGGCGCAGCACTATCTCTCGCGGGACCATGTCGAAACATTTCCGGAAGTCCAGCGCCACCCCGTAGAGCGGCTCTCCATCTAGCAAGGCGTCCTCCATCTCGAGCCCTATCTCCATCAGGACGTCCTCGATACGGTGACCCGGTCGAAAGCCCTTCTGTCCTTCTTCGATCCACTTCTCCTGCCACAGGACTATGTCCGCAAGCCTGCGGCACGCCCATAGGCGGTACACAGCGGACGTGACGGTTATTGGCCTCGTGTGCAGCGGGTCTTGGCTCTCATCCTTCGGCACCATCGACACCAGGGCAGTTGTCATGCTCGCCGGCCAAACCCCAGTCACTTCGACCAGGTTCATGACATCCGCTAGCGCATTCAGCAGGGGAAGCGGCAACTCCCGCAGTTCAGCCATGCGCCAGCCATCCACGCCTGACGCGCTTTTCTTCGGCTTCTTCCTTAGCAGAGTCCGCCCGTGATCGTTCCGGGTTCCATCAAGTGTGTGTGCTCCTGGAACCGATCCCGAAACGGTCCGTACTCCGGCTCTGGCCGGTCCTTGTACTTACGCAGGATAGCGTCCCACGCAGTGTGCAACACCTCGTCCATCTCGTCCACATTTGCAGTCATCTTTGCTCCGGTGCGCAACACTCCCGACAGCTCAGCGCGACCGGCGCGGACGGTCGCCAGACATCGTCTGCTCGCGTCCGCCCTCTTGTTCAGCTTGTCTCGGTACTTCGTAAACCTGGCCGCAGATCGTTCTCTTCCGAGCCTACTCGTCTCTTCCCGCAACGCTGTGAGCAGCTGCTTCGCCTTCTCATGATCCGGAAACCCCCCTGCGCCTTGGTCGCCCTTCATGCACGCTTGTGCCAGCCGCCTGCAGTTCTGCCAGCAGAGGGATACCTCATGTGGAACAGCTTCCGGCCCGCGACGGTGCGCGAGGTAGCTGCAGATGCGTTCCATCCGGTGGATGGCCTTTCTGAGCCGTAGCTGCCTGCTGTCCGACCCGTCGGTCGCAGTGCCCGCCGTGGCACAGACCGTTGTTTAGCATTGAGTTCTTTTAAGTACATGAACCACACGGATTAACATGCACTGTACGGGATGTTTAGCAGCGGCTGCCAAACATCCCGTGACACCGCGCGAGGTGGTACAACGCTCTATGAAAAATTCAAGTCTTACTTCTCCCTTTCTTACGTTATTTGTGGATTAGAAGGTCGGTATTTTAAAGTCTCCGGTTGACCGCAGAGGCTTGAGTATGGCGGGGGATTGAGAAAAGTGAGAGGGTGCAGCTCGTTTCGGGTGTTATGTCACTCCGTTGTGAAACCTTGTGAAGTCCCCTAACGCGCTTAGGGGGTGCTTGGGATTGGGTAGGGTGTGGTCGTTCTGCTACGGCGTGAAAAGCCAGGAAGTTTCGACGCTAATCTTCGACTCTTGATTAAGTTCACCGGGTTGCGTGCTCGTCAGGAAGATCCCGGTGCCTGGCCTTTCTTCTAGGCAGTTCTCGTCAGACAATACGAAGAGCAGAAACTCCGGGGGGTTGCAAGAACGTGCTTGGGATGGATGTGACCGCACTGGTCCCGTCTGCGCCGTGTTTCGGTCCTTCAAGCCACGGACACATAAGGTGGACCATCACCAGTGCGGAACCTGAGTGTCTGCAGACAGGACAGCGGTGTGAGTCTGGTTTGTCAGGCGGCTGTTCGTAGCTCGCCACAGCCAGGACCACCCGTGCTACTGGAGCACAGGCGAATCCGTCACGGGGAGAAGGCCCCTACAACCGTGCCTTAGCAATCAGTTAAAAAACTCGGGGCACTCGCCCTGATTGTGACTGCGACTCGCTAGGCAGCACTGACTTGTCGTCTTTTTACGGCGGCAAACGGATCGCGGGGGGAGAAGAACTACGGGGAGGGCATCTGACTGATGATGAAAAAATGCGCGGGGCAAGGCTGAAAGAGGCTAGGGAGCCGACTGGTGATGCCAGGGCTGAATTTTCTTCTGCTTGTTGGGGCACTGTGTTAGGGGTCACGACTGGCGTCGAGGTAAGTCTCTTGGAATGGGGTGAGAGGACCGTATTCCCTCGGCGAGCCATGCTAGGTAACTCGTTGCTGGCTGAGTCGGAATGCTGAGCTAATCGGCAGGTAAGGCCGACCGGCTTGTAACGAGCATACGCGTACCCCCACAGCAGCCGGCTGCCGTGTGGGGAGGCAGCTTTCTCTCCCCTCCTCGCCTCCGTGGGTCTGCTCGCTGCGGATCTCGCTGCTGCGCTCAAACGACGTACGACTTGTGCTTGCGGCCGACGAATCTGCCGTCCTCCCACTGCTTCTTCGCTTTGCCGCCCTTCTCCCACCGGTTTTGCTTCATGTGGCGATGTCGCATTGATTTGACGACGCCTGTGGGTTCGAATGTGAAGTTAGGGTGCTGAAGAAAGAGGGATTTCAAGTTGAATGTGACAGAACGCTGTTCTGCCCCGTGCATGCGACGTGAGCATCGGGATTTTCTTCAAATAAGACTCCGTTAATAGGGTAATGAACCCCTCAGGGACTGGCCCCTCTCTCTGAAACTTCAAAAAGAAATGCCAAAATTTAGTATGGCGCTTTCTATTGTTCGTGCGCACTCGCGGAACTCACCTGCTTTTGGTAAATTTCATGTAGTACGCTGCCAGCTACTAACACAAAATACTCGAGGGGCTGCCTTGTGCTTACTTCAAAGGAGGCTAAAGGGGGAGACAATAGGCAACAATACAACTACAATTTAAGTGGGTCTTTTTTGTTGAATGCTTACGACCGCCACTGAACCCAGATTCACCTGTGTTTCGTGTGGGCTACAGCACATTTACCTCCTTTGATCTTTGCAGCTGGCAGCCTCCTCGAGTATTTCCTACAAAGCAGGTGCTTATTTTGTTCTTCGCTCACACCACCGTGTGTTGTTTTCTCACACAGGACTTTTGACCTGTTGTGTTTGTGTGATTTGTCGTGTAGGGGTAGACCCGCATGACCTCACGTCCGTTCAACACGTGGTTCGGTAGTTACGGCACTTGGGATCCCTTCTGTTCTTTGTCGGGCAGCATCGTCGAGCATTTCCTTTCAAGCTGGCGCTTATGTAAAAGAAATGCGTAGTTTTGGTTTATTCTTTTGTTTTTAGTTGTCGACAACATTATTTACTTTCAGCGTCTTTTCATGCCTTTAAATGACGGTATTGTTTAGCAGCGGTTGCCGAATCATGCCGTAGCACCGTCCTTTCGCGTTTTTTGGGGGCTTTTTCTGATAGAAAATACGTGGTAACACCCTCGTAGCTCGCCGGGTGAAGCACTCCAACCGAGGTTGGGTTATTGTTATGCCTATTCTAGAGCCTTCCCGCATTCGTCGTCTTTCTGGCGACGCTACGGGAGAGCTCGTTTCGCGAAAAGAAGGCGGACCTTTGATGTAAGGTGCCCGCTCGCCATCGCCCTTGGCCAGGTGCACCTGCGGTGCAGACTCCCCGAGGCAGAACGCAAGGCCAACCTGCACTAGCGGCAGCTCCTTCGCGTTGAAGTACTCCTTGAGGGTGTGCTGTTGATAAGCCATCACTGTCGCCTTGTAGGCAGACCGCGCGTTTTTCTCAAGGATGTGGTCCTCCATAATGAGCTCGTGCAGCTTTACGTGGTACTTCTCCGCGTCGAACTTCGGCAGGTCTTTGGGCGTGATGGTGATGCCGTGTTTCCCAAGGAACTTCAGGAAGCCGACTTCCTTCGGCGTCAGCATCAGCAGAGCGTTTCCGGAGCCGCCGCCACGCGCCGTTCGTCCGACTCTGTGCAGATACTCGCTCGGGTCGGTCGGCGGGTCGTATTGCACAATCCACCTGCCGAGTTGGTAGCGTTTTTCCAGGTTTTCAAAGGGTGGCCAATTGGTGTTCGAATGCAGGCACCCAAGAACATTTCCGGAGTTGGGGCTTGCACTGATAAACGAAGCAACGGACGATCAGCAAAGGTGATGAAAATGATAAGGCAAAAGTTTCTTGTTCTTCGTGTGTACAGGGTATAAACCTCTCTGGGGGGGGTTTTCCTGTATTAGCACGTTGGCTTCGTTTTCTCTTTCATGTGCAACCGTTGTTCCGGAAATGTTCCCGTCAGTACAGATGTACTATTAAAAAAAAGAATCGAAAATCGGGTGGGAGGCTGGGTTGATTTACACTGCCTTAGCCAGGACATCAGATTCTGAGGCACCATGTACCATACTACCATACCGTCTCCCAGGGGGCGGTGCCCCCTGGACCCCCCTATAAACTATCTACAAGATTTCGAATTTAGGCATCAGTTTCCTGTTACAAGTTTCGAACAAAACAGAATCTGAAGTGCCATGTACCGTACCGTCTCCCGGGGGGCGGTGCCCCCCGGACCCCCCCCGTTAAGACTCACCAGAGAAAGTGGGCTTGGTGTCTAGTCTGAAAGAGAAAATGGGCTGCATAAGGTCCTGATTGGTGGTGGTAGTACTAGTAGTAGTAGTAGTAGTAGTAGTATGTGTCATCCTAATCCGGGAACAAGTCAGGGAGAAGAACGGAGCAATCTTTACAAACGAACGAGTGACATAAGGTGGCCGCTTGAGCGGCGCCAATCCGAGCGCACACAGCAGCAGTGACGCGTCTGCAGTATTTGCACTTCAGGATGGGCTGCCGTCATGAGCGTCGACGGCTAGCGAGTGTCGGCAGAGGGTGCAGTGGTCGGAGCAAGCTTGAACGTGGCAGGTCGGTGCCGCACAAATGAGTTGGTCGATGTACTTCAGCGCATTAACCTTGCGCATGCGCCGCGCAGCCTGCGAGATCACGCGCTTCCGGGGGTCGTCCGGATCCGGTCCCACGTGCCTTCATGCCTTTCCGCGTCTTCCGCGGCGGCCGCACGGTTCTCTGCCTGGTGGCCTCCACCACCCGCTGGACCTTCGCGTCCCATGCTACCCTGTCTGCCATCAGCTCCCGGATCTCCTCAGTGTTCGACATGCCGAGGTCGCGTTGGAGCACATCGAGATAAGAAAGCGGAGGTCGACCGCGTTTCTTCTATCGACGTGTCGTTGCAAGAAGCACGCTCGATGCTGGCTGGTCCGCCCTCAGGCAGTGCCCAGCGAAGCGGAGCCGCTTTCTCTGCTACCAGGGTTTAAGTTAGGGCCGGTTTTCCGGTTTCCAAAACCGGCTTTCGGCTAAACCCGGTTTTGGAAAAAAAAAAAAAAAAAGTGGAATTCGCCCCAGCCCGGAACCGGCTTGTTCACTACTACACTGCACTGCTGCAGTGCACTACTATTCTGCACTGCACTGCACTACATACCAGGGTGGGGGATTCACAAAGTCATGGCAAAGCGAACAGCGACCCAGGCGCATCTGGGCAGCTTCGGTTTCTCACGAAGGAAGATCAGGGGGACCGCCTCAGAGGAGCTGGGCGTTGACTACAACGTTGAGTATGCAACATGGACAGCTGCTGGGTATCCGTGTAAGGATAGGTTCAGCAACCTGCACGCCTTTCTTTGCCACCAAGGAAGGGTTCGTCGTTTCGCGCACCATCAGCCACTGAACAACAACGTGCTTGTGGAGTGGATGCAAGAGTTCGACAAGCTCGCTGCCGAGGATGACGCGAAGCCTGAGCACAGCCGCAAGCCATGGACTGCGCTTGTGGCGGAATCGCGATCAGACGAGCAGCGAAGGCGCGCGGAGCGGGCGGCGGCGGCGCAAGTTGAGCAGGTCATTCCCATCGCCACGCAAGAAGCACCAGCTGCGGAACCTGCCCTTCCAGGAATTGCCATTGTTCAAGCTGAAATGAACAGGGAAGCTGATGAAGAACCGGATGCGGCGGTTATTGAGGCTGTCAAGAGTCGCAGTCGCAAGTCGGGGTACACCACTCGTGCTGAGCGGACGACGAACCCCTGTGCACATCCGACTCTGCACAAACACGAACTCAACTGAGCGGGCACGCTTGGGCGCAGCGGCATGGTGTTACCACGTTGCAGCATCGCTGGTGAAATGGCGGGTACATGTGTAGGGCAAGGAGGCGCGGCCGAAGGCCGATGCCGCCGCAGGCCGGAAACGTGGCCCCGGGGATGCGAATGAGGGCCGGGAACGCGTCCGAACCGCAGTGCAGCGCTGACAGGCAAAAACCGGGAAAACCGGGAATAGAGCTAAAAAGAAAATCCTAACTTAACCCCTGCTGCAACTCAACTTCGATCCTCGGGAGCTGATCCGCAAAAAGGTCATTATTGCTACAGCGTTTCGCGACTGTAGACCTTAATGCCTCGAACAAACCGAACTAGACAAGTGTATGCTCCCGTGATCTCAGGAAGCAGGGAAGTGCCAACGATCCAAGTTTCGGCGCCTGACAGAAAGACGGGAACCACGAGCGTCTTGAAAGACAAAACCTTTAGGTCGAGCCTAATCGTGGACCGCCAAACAGACTTCAGTCTGTGTACTGCTACCCAGGCCAAAGACTTGTTCCGTAGGAAATCCGCTCTGCTGTCTACGAGCATGGAGCCGAGGTATTTGTTGTGGTGGTAGTACTAAAAACACGGTTGGCAGATAATCACAATAATTCTCTGGCGGTGCTGTCGGAAACCCTGGAGAGCCTCGTAAACAAGCAGGCGAAGGTGAAGGCAGAGAAGCTGGCGAAACAGGGGTTCATGCTCCACTTTTGCCAGACACTGCAGGCGGCTACAACGGCATGCAAGACCATGCTGAAGCCCTGTTTCTACGGGGCACTGAAGTACGACGTGGACACGGTGGAGGTCCTGGTTGGTAACGAGTGGGAACTCGTTCCTGACGACCCCACATTCACGCTCCTGCTTCAGCAAGCAGGGAATGCGCCGAAGGCCCGCCTAACCCTGGGTCGGCCGGTGACGACCTGGACAGAGCGCGGGCAGGCAAGCGAAAGCGGAAAGAAGGGGAAGGTGACCTCCATCAAGACCTACTTCCTCAGGATGGAGCGAGAGCTCCAGCTCACCTTTGGGGATGACTGGAGCGGCTTGATCAAGCTGCTGGATCGGGAGCACCAGCTGTGCCTCATGTGCCATGAGGTGTTCCGACGCCAGGGCGCTGGTACTGCCTCAGAAAACTTGAGGCACACCTGCACCAGCACGCCGAGGTGACGGCGAGCTCGGACGCGACCAAGGCGGCGTGCGGCTGCCGTCATCCCGCTCCACCCGCGCAGGACGCGATCCCCGGCGACCTGCTCACGGCTGAGCAGCTAAACGAAGTGGTGAACAAGACGCCACCTGCGCAACAGATAGCGATCTTCTGGTCCTGCCTGGGACGTCAATTCGATGTCGAAAACCCCTTCTGGCCGCACACCAAGCTGACGGAGGGCTGGCAGCCGGCCAAAAGGCACGCCGTGGTCGTTGGTTTCAAGGCGGGCAGGGATCCGACGAAGGAGCGCTTGCTGAAGCGCTTAAGGAAGCAGCGCCGCGAAAAACAACAACAGCAAGAAAAGGAGCGTCGCCAAAAAGAGACAGAGGAGGCCGCTAAGAAGAAAGAAGCAGAGGAGAAAGAAGAAGAGGCGAAGCCAGTGCGGGCGAAGCCACTGCGGGCGAAGGCAGCGCCGAGGAAAAGGAAGCGAGCAGCTTCGTCTTCGAGTTCTTCGTCGTCCTGAACCCCGTGTGATTTTTTGTGAACTCTTGGTGAATCGGCGTGAATCTTTGCACACAACAGTTGCAACCGACTAGAGTTGCGCCGCGCCGAAAGCGCGGAAAAAGTGACCCTGCTGGAGTCACGTAGCGAAAAGCTGGCATAGTGTGGTACTCATTTGCATGCAAATCCCCACTAACGCAACAAGAGCTTTTTTTTCAAGGGTCGGGGGACGCGGATCAAAAAATAAAAATAGTCTGCCCTTTTTAGATTTCCGAAATCCGCCCCTAATTATTAGATTTTATTCGAGACTGGAGGTCCTATGAACATGCAATGTGAATAGCCTCTATTCGAGCCAACCCCACTTTTCTCTACACTAAAAAAGTGTATTGTTTTGAACTGGATAATAGCGCGGAGCTGGCTTTTTCTCCCCCTGGGAAAATGTATATGGGTGGCAGAGTGAGCGGGCGTCGACCTTCAGGCCGGTGTGTCCGGGTTCAAACCCCGCCCATGACACTTTTCCGGTCGAAGATTATTTCGAGGTTTGCTGTCGTTTCGGGGCCTGATGTGCCCGAAATTTGCGTTTTTTGCGGAGTTTCTCAGCCCCCCGGAGAAATACCGGAGGGGGGGGCGGCGGGAAAAGGCTGCCCCAGGGCGGCCCCCCCCCCGTGCTGGGCCCCGGGTACGAGGCCAAACTTTACACCCGAACTTAGCTTCGCCCGGACTTTGTTTCGCCCGAACTTAGCTTCACCCGAGCTTTGCTTCGCCCGAACTTTGCTTCACCTAACTTTGCTCACCCGAACTTAGCTTCGCCCGAACTTTGTTTCGCCCGAACTTTGTTTCGCCCGAACTTAGCTTCACCAGAACTTTGCTTCACCCGAACTTAGCTTCGCCCGAACTTTGCTTCACCAGAACTTAGCTTCGCCCGAACTTTGCTTCACCCGAACTTAGCTTCGCCGAACTTTGTTTCGCCCGATCTTAGCTTCACCAGAACGTCCGAACTTTGCTTCACCCAGAACTTAGCTTCGCCCGGACTTTGTTTCGCCCGAACTTAGCTTCACCTTCGCCCGAACTTTGCTTCACCAGAACTTTGCTCACCCGAACTTAGCTTCGCCCGAACTTTGCTTCGCCCGAACTTTGTTTCGCCCGAACTTAGCTTCACCCGAACTTTGCTTCACCAGAACTTAGCATTGCCCGAACTTAGCTTCGCCCGAACTTTGCTGTTCCCCGAACTTTAACTGCTGCCTCCAGTCTCGCCACGCGCCGGCCTTAGCCGAGCGCACTTAATTAGAATTATTAGATATTATTACCTGGTTCCTGAAATTATTAGAAATTATTACCCATTATTAGATATTTTTACCAGGTAATAATCCATATGGTAAACTTGACTTTCCCATGCATTCTCACAGCAAAAGTGCCCCTAGGAGTGGAAGGTGATTGTCACGGTGGGTGTTCGTGCGTCCAAACCATTCCTTTCACCCCGTTCGCAATTCCGTTTGTTGCTAAGTCGAAATGGAAGGATGCCAGAAGAGGTAGGAGAGGTTTGAGGCAAGATCCTGGCAGAGGACGATGATGTGGCACGTGGGTATGCGACCTCTACCCGCCAGAACCCGTATTCTTAGGGTCTAACTCATCTGGGAAACCTTCTTTTGAGCACGAATCCCGTTCGCTGGGCATACAGTCCGTTCATGTGGCCTTTGATGATCGGCATTCGCTGGAACCCGACCGAAGCAGACAATAAGATCCCGTGTCATTTCACGTTCATCTGCACGCGGAATGTACGGCCTGCTTGTGATCTTCTGCCGGTTCTTCGGACTGTCTTCTGCAAGCACCATAGTCACGTCCTGCCTTTTTCACCGCGGCTTACCCACAACCGCTTTGATGAAGCACTGGGACTTGCGGTGGTTAAGTACATTATGGGACGACATTAATACAATACCATTGCTTAAAAACACCTTGGCGTCACCGACTGCCAGGCCACCCAGTCTCTTGCCTGGCATGGATTCTGGTGTTGTTTTCGTGTTTCTTCTTCTTTGCGTTCGTCGCCATTGAGCATCGTCCGGGACCGTGATGTTTTCTGGGCGGGCGCCAGGTTTTCGCTCACAAACTTGCAGATTTTGAACTCGCATATGTGAGTTTTGGGCTGAGTGCATAATCTGAGATTGGAGGAACAATCTGCAGGTCTTCACCGAAAGCTGAATCTGAGATTTTCACCGAGAGCTAAATCAGATTTTTTTCACTGAGTACAAGTCTGAGATTTGGGTGTAGCTACTTTGATTTCTGGGTTCCCTCCATTTTCGCGGCTTCATTGCCAAGAACAATGCATTGTTGGTACTAAAAATTAGTAGTTGGCAGCGTACTAAAAGCAACTCACCAAATCAGGTGAAAAGCCGCTAGTGCGCACAAACAAACGGAAGCGCCATACTAATTTTTTTTAGCCGCATGCAATGTGTGAGGAAACTGAACCGCCCAAGTAGGACCTGCTTTTACCTCCTTGTGCGGTGTCACGGGATGTTTGGCCGCTGCTAAACATCAGTGCATGCTAATCCAAGTGGCTCATGTACTTAAAAGAACTCAATGCTAAACAAAGACAATTGAAAACATAGACACAAAGATAGCCCAAAGCATCTGCAGAATAACACGAAAAGCCTCTAGGCTAAAACCCGTTTTCACATTTCTTTTCCTGTGCTGAGTGATACGCTTAAGTTTAGCGCGTAGATCTTCAGCAGCTGAGGTAATTTTCCAATCCTGAAACCACGTCCAGGATTCGGGCTCAGGATAGTGCGGTCCCCGAAAATGTCGTGCAATGTGTAATAATCTAATAATCGCCTGTAGAGAGTCCCCAGGATGTGGGAGGATCCGGGAGAGACTACTCAGTCGGACTAGGTTAGGGCTGACTATTTTTTATTTTTGGCTCGCGCTCGCGCGCGCCCGAATTTCTGCGAAACCTCGGAAAAAAAAAAAAAATAGTTGAGAAAAAAAATAGAGAGAGAGAGAGAGAGAGACGAGTTAGAGTGCAGGGACCATCTCTCCGAGGAGTATCCGGTCGCCCCACTACTATCCCGTACTACTACGGCGGGCGCAAGTCGTTGCGCCGTGGGCGCGGAGCGAGCCGTGGCCCTGTCAAAGATGATTGTTGCACCGATGGTGGCGCAGCCGGGGGCGTTCTGACTGGCGGACGAGACCGCCTGGCAGGCGTGTGTTGACACGTTGTGTGAAAAATAATTTGTGCAGGGTCGACATGACAACTCGGACGACTCCGCCACTTCTGGTCACCTGGACCACTTCGGGCACTCGGAATTTTTTGAGTTATCACGGACACAGAAGTCCCCGCCTGGGAATACCTGCAAATTGCAGACACGACTCCAATGGCGGTCAATACCAGGTGCCCAGCCAAAAGGGATCTCAACCATAGTTGGGGCAGCCCCAGGGCTGGCTGTTTTTTGGCATGGCAAGAAACTATGCCTTGAACGATACACAGTCGTGCAAGAAAATGAGAACCCTTCAAAAAAAAGTCACACGACTTTCAATTCTGTGGTGCAGACGATCCCATTGGAGCACCTGTGCAGCACTACGGCTGCACAGGCGCAACACTGCTACATAGGAAGGAAGGTAGGGAAACGAGAACTGCTTGCAAGCGAGTCGGATGAGCCTGTGCTGTGGGCACCTTCTAGGCTGTGGAACTGTTTATTCGCATTGTTTCCTTCCAGTTTCCCGGCATCTGCAATGAACTTCACGAAGCCGGGAGCGTCGACACTCGTTGCACAGATTCATGCCGCAGGTTTCAGTGGAGTACTCTTCTCCCCGTTGCGAAAGCGGCCTACCGACAGCGTAGGAGAGAAATAACCACCGACAGCCACTAGGATGGCTACCACCGGTGGCTGTAGCCACCCATGGTGGTTGCCCAACCATGCTCCGACTCTTCTTCAAACCCGAGCACTTCCCCTGGGGATGCATCTGTGCGAGGTCCTTCAGCAATCGAGAGGTCCAAAGCAAGCAGCCAACCTCGAGCATGTGCCAAAAGACACAAACTGGATCCATCGACGCCAACTTCACATCTATGATCTCTCGTCCGCTTCTACGTATCTCGTTGGCTTCATGGGAACCACGGGAAGTCCATGTGGACTCGCTGTTCATCAGCAAATCCCCAGCAACGGTGTACCATGTGCCTGCTGGTCTTGTCTTTTAGATACTTTGTGAACTCGTGTTGGCGTTGTCGATATGTTTTCGGATTATTTTGAGGGGTTGAACTTAAAATGCATCCGAGAAGGGTGAATGCCAACCCAAGATTGGACTCAGGGCTCGAATGACAGTCCGTCAAACTATTTTTTTTTTTGTAATTTTCTGCCCTATTATTTTTTTTTTAGCGCGCGCGCCCAGATTTTTTTGAGGTGCCCGAGCGCGAGCCAAAAATAAAAAATAGTCAGCCCTTAACACAAAAAAAATAGACATACTCGACGGCGGGGATATCGAGGCCTCTTGCACTCACGTCGGTGCTGAAGAGAACCCCGTCCGGGGCAGCGCAGAAGTGGTCGAAGGTGGCCACGCGCTGCCTGTGCTTCATCTTCCCGTGCAGCATCAGGCACTGCAGGGAGCCCTCCAGGATCGTGCTGAGGACCATGCAGTGGAACTGCGCCGACGCACACGACGCGAAGAAGACGATAATCTTCTTCGCGCCTTCGACGCCGCCGCTGCTTCTGGTCAGATCCCGCAGCACCTTGTACAGGTAGATAAGCTTGTCCGGGACCGGGATCACCATCGAGTGATGCTTAAGACGCTGGGTTGGGATAGGAGCTCGGAACGTTTCGTCTGTGGAGTGGTTTGTTACTGTGGACCGCAAGTACACCTTGCCTCGGACCGACTGACCCATGTCGGATTGCTGTTGACACGGAAACCATACTCCACTTCGGCCTTCAACGCTCACCACTGAATATTCGCTACTACAACCGAGAACTGCACTCATCCTCGCTTCATCGAGGCTCGCGCCAACGACTTCGCGGCCGTGAGAATGAAGGCCGCGCCAATGCAAGCAAGCAGGGGCGGCAGCAGAGTCTCAGGTCGGGATGCCGAACACGCAGGGCTGGTCATGCCAGAGTAGTTTTAGGTTGTGAGCGTTTTTTTTTGTGTTTCCGACGATCCGAATGGACGTACAGATTGGTGTCTTTCGACCTTTTGTATGCTTGTGGAGTTCAGCTTAGTACGTGCTTGTGGTGATCGGTGGGGTTCTCAAAATAAATGTTTTGTGTTTTCGTATCTTCGAGCTAGACTTGATCTCGTGCATTAGCCAAGTGGCCCATTCTGTTGCTTTTCCGCTGGGCTCCTGATAGCGGACTCGGGCACAAACGGACAGTATGACTGCTGTGTTGCGGGCCGCAAATTCATCCAATATTTGCCTGTAGGTTACCTCACTCTGTCCAAAGATGCGCGTGAGGTTGGCTTCGGGTCCGTAGCATAGTATATGTCGTTCGTCGCAAGCCGTCAGGACATGATCTGCACTTCCTCGGTGGTAGCAGCCTTCTACGGCGCACTCGTTGCGGATTATGAACGGCATGATGGCTCTACGGGTGAGTGCTTGGAGGAGGTCCGTAGCTCCATGCAGGTTCCGCAGCGTCCGCAGGGCTTGTGCGCTGAGGCAGCGAGGTGGTACATCGGAAGATAGTCGCTTACGGACCGCGGTGTCGCGACTGTCGGTACGGTTTCTCCTCACGAAGAGTCCGTTTTCTTCGAGTTGCACCAGGTCACCATTGTCGTCTTCGGTATCGTCTTCTTGCCACCGTTGGCACAGCCTGGCAACGTTGGCCTTGCGGTAGCACCAAGCACTTTTTTTTTGTAAAGCAGCGGCTGCCAAAAAAATACTCGGCGTAGCTGCTTTGACTCCGAATGGAAGGGAGGAAATATAGAGGTGGGGGGGCAAATACAATACAAACACAATCTTATTTGTTCTTCGCTTACACCACCGTTGTTTACTCACTCAGGACATTGACCCCTGTTGTGTTTGTGTGATTTGTCGTGTAGGGGTGACCCGCATGACCTCACGTCCGTTCAACACGTGGTTCGGTAGTTACAGCACTTCGGATCCCTTCGGTTCTTTGTCTGGCAGCATCGTCGTTAATTTTCTTCCAAGCTGGCGCTTATGTAAAAAAGACTTGCCGCGACACCTGCGTGCGAAAAGGAAGCAACACACCCGCGTCGTTTAGGTTCTCGATCTGGGATGAAGCCCAGTTCGGTTTCCCGCTGGCGGGCTCGGCATCGTCCGCCGACCCCGGCTCCGCGTCTTCCTCCATTTCTTGCATAAAAGAAACCGAGGGGGTTGATACTATTTCTTTGTGACCCTAAGAAAAACGGGGGGTCAGATAACAATATTAGTGACCCGCAAGAAAGGGAAAGCAGCAGTTTAGGTTCTCGATCAGGGACGAGGCCAAGTTCGGTTTCCCGCTGGCTGGCTCGGCCTCGTCCGCCGACCCCAGCTCCGCGTCTTCCTCCATTTCTTCGACCTCCTCGACTTCCTCGTATTCCTCGAACTCTTCCATGCTCTCGGATCCTCCTCCTCCTTCTCCTTCTCCTCCTCCTTCCCCCGCGCGCCGGCCGCTTGGCCTGGCGGTCACCGGCATCGGAGTACCGTCCGTCGGAGCTCGAATACGACCCCTCCCTCGGCTGCCACGCTGGCGCCTATGTATAAAAGAAAACGAGGGGTAGATACTATTTTCTTGTGACCCTGAGAAAAACGGGGGAGGTCAGATAACAATATTTTGTGACCCACGAGAAAGGGAAAGCAGCACACCGGCGTCGTTTAGGTTCTCGATCTGGGACGAGGCCCAGTTCGGTTTCCCGCTGGCTGGCTCGGCCTCGTCCGCCGACCCCGGCTCCGCGTCTTCCTCCATTTCTTCGACCTCCTCGACTTCCTCGTATTCCTCGAACTCTTCCATGCTCTCGGATCCTTCTCCTTCTTCTCCTTCTCCTTCTTCTTCTTCTTCTCCTCCTCCTTCCCCCGCGCGCCGGCCGCTTGGTCGTTCCCGGCGGTCGCCGGCATCGGAGTACCCATCGGAGTCCGAATACGACCCCTCCCTCGGCTGCCACGCGATGTCCGTCACATGGAGGGGCGGCCCCGAGAACGACAGCCGGCCGAGCTCCGCCATGCCGCGCGCCATCGTCGCGGAGAACAGGGCCGTGGTGCGGTTTGGGGAGTCCGAGAGGAGCTGTAGGATCGCGTCGACCGCCTTCGAGAAGCCCTCGCGGAGCACCCGGTCGGCCTCGTCGATGATGAGCCACTCGATCGTCTTCTTCCACTTCCACTCCTTCGTGTGCCGCATGTGGTCGAGAAGACGCCCGGGTGTGGCGACAACCATCGTCACGCCTGAAGAATTGAGGGTTCGCATTGCGTGCAGTGAATTGATGAGAATTCGAAGAGGGAACTTTACACAGCCTCCAGGGTCTGGTCGGTTAAAGGAGTGTGAAAAACGGGGTTTTGCCTGAGACAGAGGCGTTTCGTGGTACTGGTCAGACAGAACGGAGAGCAGAGTCCTTGACGTAGTACTTGATGCAGGCTGTCGCGTTCGCAGGCCAGCCTTAAACGAGCAGCGCGTTGCGGCACTGTCTATCAGGTCTGCCCCTATTTCCTGGAGCTGCATAGAACTGTCTGGGTGTCGTCCACGGCGGACACATTCTCGCGTCGACCGCCTTCGAGAAGCCCTTGGGGAGCACCCGGTCGGCCTCGTCGAATGATTCCACTTCCACTCCTTCGTGTGCCGCATGTGGTCGAGAAGACGCCCGGGTGCGGCGACAACCATCGTCACGCCTGAAGAATTGAGGGTAGAGTAAATTGCAGGGTGCCACGAAGGCAGGCATGCGCTGTCAACTGGGGGCTGGTGTTGTTTTGCTGACCCCTGGGTGTGGTCCGTTGGACGAGTCAACGCTTAGTGTTCGCACACGAATTGCCGCACACGAGTGACCCGGTCCAACCGTTATTTCGTGCAGCGGAGCATTGCCTGCCGTTGTCTACAAGAGTACGTCTCAAAAATACTTCAGAAAATGTGCCCATTTTCAACTTGCGACGAAGGCGTTGCCACGCGGGTGTCCCTGACCCGTACCGTTCCTATACGAAGTTTCTGAGCTCGGGTTGGCCACGAGATGACTCCCGCGAGGCTTCTATGTCTCCCAAAATTCGATTTTATAGGGTTTTGTGCCCCCCCAAGCAGGAATTGCAGCACGTCGGGGAAAGTCTGTACTGATGGCAACGCCTTTGTCGCAAATTTAAAATGGGCACAATTTCCAAGGTATTTTTGAGACGTACTCATATACTGGGGGTGTGGATGCACCACGAAGGTCGAGGAGTTTTTGGTTAGAATGCAAAGAACCTGTAGCGATAATCTGCACCGACAAGAGACCTTTACAGCCTTCAGGGTCTGGTAGGTTATAGAAATGTAAAAAACTGGTTGCTGCCTAGAGTAGAGGCGTTTTCGTGTTGTATTCTGCCAGTCAGACAAACGGAGAGCAGACACTCCTTGGCGTAGTACTTGGTGCAGGCTGTCGCATACGATCCTTTGCAGGCCATTGCGCCACCGTCTATCGGGTCTGTCCCTATCTCCTGGAGCTGCATAGAATTATCTGGGTGTCGTCCACGGCGGACAACTTTCTGCATTCTAACCGCAGACTCTCACTGTTAATGAGTGTCAGCACCGGAAAGAGGCAGGAACCGGCTACATCGCGGGTTAACGGTCCATCAGAGGATTACAGACCCGCGAAATCCTTTGGACACACCCCGGACTTCAGCAGCCATATATACTAAGACAATGCGGGAGTGAAAAAGTGCTGGAGTGGCCACTTCTACATTGCGGGAGTGCCATTCCCGCATTGAGGGGGTCCCACTCCCGCATTGAGGGGGTCCCACTCCCGCATTGAGGGGGTCCCACTCCCGCATTGAGGGGGTCCCGGTCCCACTCCCGCATTGAGGGGGTCCCACTCCCGCATTGAGGGGGTCCCACTCCCGCATTGAGGGGGTCCCACTCCCGCATTGAGGGGGTCCCACTCCCGCATTGAGGGGGTCCCGGTCCACTCCCGCATTGAGGGGGTCCCACTCCCGCATTGAGGGGGTCCCACTCCCGCATTGAGGAGGTCCCGGTCCACTCCCGCATTGAAGGGGTCCCACTCCCGCATTGAGGGGGTCCCACTCCCGCATTGAGGGGGTCCCACTCCCGCATTGAGGGGTCCCGGTCCACTCCCGCATTGAGGAGGTCCCGGTCCACTCCCGCATTGAGGGGGTCCCACTCCCGCATTGAGGGGGTCCCGGTCCACTCCCGCATTGAGGGGGTCCCACTCCCGCATTGAGGGGGTCCCACTCCCGCATTGAGGGGGTCCCACTCCCGCATTGAGGGGGTCCCACTCCCGCATTGAGGGGGTCCCACTCCCGCATTGAGGGGGTCCCACTCCCGCATTGAGGGGGTCCCACTCCCGCATTGAGGGGGTCCCACTCCCGCATTGAGGGGGTCCCACTCCCGCATTGAGGGGGTCCCACTCCCGCATTGAGGGGGTCCCACTCCCGCATTGAGGGGGTCCCACTCCCGCATTGAGGGGGTCCCACTCCCGCATTGAGGGGGTCCCACTCCCGCATTGAGGGGGTCCCACTCCCGCATTGAGGGGGTCCCACTCCCGCATTGAGGGGGTCCCACTCCCGCATTGAGGGGGTCCCACTCCCGCATTGAGGGGGTCCCACTCCCGCATTGAGGGGGTCCCACTCCCGCATTGAGGGGGTCCCACTCCCGCATTGAGGGGGTCCCACTCCCGCATTGAGGGGGTCCCACTCCCGCATTGAGGGGGTCCCACTCCCGCATTGAGGGGGTCCCACTCCCGCATTGAGGGGGTCCCACTCCCGCATTGAGGGGGTCCCACTCCCGCATTGAGGAGGTCCCGGTCCACTCCCGCATTGAGGGGGTCCCACTCCCGCATTGAGGGAGTGAGGCCGACCGCACAAACTACCGCAAACCACTCCCGCAATCCGGAGTGGGAGTCCGGGGCGTAGTAACCTAACTGGAAGGATACGGGGCCAGACCTCCTCCAATAAGATTCTCGCACGAAACGGGCCAACCCGCAAAGGTTGACGCAAACGAGCGAATACAGAAGAAACTGCAAGCCCAACGCTACGAACAGCAGACGTTTGGGGTGCTGCGAGCGGAGAGAGAGAGAGAGAGAGAGACGAGTTAGAGTGCAGGGACCATCTCTCCGAGGAGTATCCGGTCGCCCCACTACTATCCCGTACTACTACGGCGGGCGCAAGTCGTTGGGGCGAGCCGTGGCCCAGTCAAAGATGATTGTTGCACCGATGGGATAACACCAATGAGATAAAGTGGCACGTTTCGGGTCAAAAATGACCTAAAATGGGGTGTCGCAGGCATGGCCCATTTCTACAAATGGTACGATGCCAAAACCCCCCCCTCCCCTTTGCACTAATAAAATTTTTTTGATGTCACCCTATACTGGCCCTGAAACCCCACCTGTGTGGCCCAAAACGGTTTCCAAACGGTTTTTGGCGGGCTGAGTCGAGGTAAAGGGTCTCTGAAGGCCCACGAATAGGCCCAGGTGGGCCCAGGTGGGCCCCGGAGCGGGCACTCAGTGCGAGGGGGGGTGCCCCCAAAATGGGGTCATTTTCAAAGCCTCGCCACTACTCAAGCTAGTCAAACACCTTCTGGCCTCCAGCGGGAAACCCAGACTTCAAAACGACAAGATCGGCTGTGTTCCGCTGTAGATAGCCACCAGCGGGTCCTCTTGAAGCCGAAGAATGTTCTCAGGGGTCACCGATAGCCCTACTTGGCCACCCCGCCTGCAGCGCCTGCGGTGGGCAGGCACACGTTGTAAATAGAGTGGGTGCAGCAGGTGCACCCTGCCTAGAATCCGGCTTTACCAGCAATACTAATTAAGAATTAAGGTTGACCCAGAAAAACGGAAACTAAGAGAGGAGAAAATGCCAAAGATCACGGGTCTGGAGTTCGTGGAGTGATCGGTGAGAGCAATGCAGAAGTTGTCGCCGTTTCATGAGGAAACGAGACGTGGTCAGTCCTTGCAGAGACGACTCGTAGCCAGCAGGACCTTTTGCGAAAAGGTCTCTGGTGAGGACCTGATCGGTTTCTTTCTCGCCCTAATGACAGAGGAGGAGAAGGTTGCCATCTGGATGCGCCTTTCTGGTAGGCTTTCAGAAGCCTTCAGAAAGCCTTGACGACGAGGCGAGCCGGCGACGCATCGTGAGCGGTTTGGACTGGGCACGTGCCCGGTACAGGGCTGTTGGAATGGTCGTGGGTGACAATCTCTGAAAGAACCGGGGAAAGGCTGCCGAGATTAGCGTTGGCGGGGGGCTCACAGTCGTCATCTTGGTTCTTTTGCATTTTTCCACCTTATATTCTGCGTTTTCCTTGTAAGCACTGTGTCTCAAAAGCGGGTGAAGCCGGATTCTAGGCAGGGTGCACTTGCATACCACACATTCTAAGCGTGTGCCTGCCCACTGCTGGCGCTGCACACATGGGGCTAACTGTGACCCCCGAGAGCATTCTTCGGCTTCAAGAGGACCCGCTGGTGGCTATCTACGGCTGAACACAGCCGATCTTGTCGTTTTGAAGTCTGGGTTTCCCGCTGGAGGCCAGAAGGTGTTTGACTAGTTTGAGTAGTGGCGAGGCCCGAAAACGACCCCATTTTTGGGGGCTCTCCCCCTCGCGCTGAGTGCCCGCTCCGGGGCCCACCTGGGCCCACCTGGGCCCATTCGTGGGCCTTCGGAGACCCCTTTACCTCGACTCAGCCCGTCAAAAACCGTTTGGGACTCGTTTTGGGCCACACAGATGGGGGTTCGGGGCCAGTACGGGGTGATGTTAAAAAGGTTTTTATTAGTGCAAAGGGGGGGGGGGGGGGGGGTTTGGCATCGTCTCAAATCAACAAGCATGCCAGATCAGCACGCATACCCTTCTTGAGCAGGGCGGTCTCGTAGGCCACCTTGAAAGGACCCTGAAAGGACCGGAAAGCCTGTTTTGCCTGAAAAAGGGGGGGGGGCAGCAACCCAAAACTCGAAACCTACCGCTCAGGTGGTCCCAAAATGCTCGGGAAATCCAAAATAACTTGTCGGATGCTCCGGTTGGGCTGAAAGAATGGCTGCAGAACGCACACACCCTTCTTGAGCAGGGCGGTCTCGTAGGCCACCTTGAAAGGACCCTGAAAGGACCCTGAAAGCCTGTTTTGCCTGAAAAAGGGGGGCCCCCCAGCAACCCAAAACTCGAAACCTACCGCTCAGGTGGTCCCAAAATGCTCGGGAAATCCAGAATAACTTGTCGGATGCTCAGTTGGGCTGAAAGAATGGCTGCAGAACGCAAAGACAATACACACACCCTTCTTGAGCAGGGCGGTCTCGTAGGCCACCTTGAAAGGACCCTGAAAGGACCCTGAAAGGACCCTTAAAGCCTGTTTTGCCTGAAAAAGGGGGCCCCCCCAGCAACCCAAAACTCGAAACCTACCGCTCAGGTGGTCCCAAAATGCTCGGGAAATCCAGCATAACTTGTCGGATGCTCAGTTGGGCTGAAAGAATGGCTGCAGAACGCAAAGACAATACACACACCCTTCTTGAGCAGGGCGGTCTCGTAGGCCACCTTCGTTCCGCCCGTGATGAGCTGCGCGGTGATGCTCGTGTCCGGGATGCCATCGAGAAGCCGCATCGCCACCCCGTGGATTTGATGGCTCAGCTCCTTAGTCGGCGTGATGATCACCGCACGGCTGTTCCCGACCTGGTTCAGCGGTTCGGTGACCAGCAGGTCGTTGAGCATGGGCACTAGGAACGCGAGGGTTTTACCGGAGCCGGTCTTGGCTTGGCCGACGATGTCGCGGTTTTGCAAGAGCTGCGGGATGCAACGGCGTTGGATCTCCGTCATGCTGTTGAATCCCTGGGCCACCAAGGCTTTGACCAACCGGGCAGTCAAACCAAGGGATTTCTGCCCGAAGCGAGTTGGCAGGTCGTCGGTGGCTTGCAGCGGGATGGCGGTCATCGCGTCGTCGTCCTTCTTCTTCTGGTCCTTCGGGACGCGGCCGACCCACCAATTGGACCGCTCCCACCAGGGCTTCCGCTTCTTCCGCTTGGGCTCGCCGTTCCCCTCGATCGCCGCCGCCCGCTGCATCTCGTCGGTGAGCTGCACGATCTGCGACTGCTTCATGCCCCTTCCCCGCTGCGCCGCCGACGAGGCCCCCGGCAGGCCTGCCATCCCCGGGGTCATCTGCGCCCCAGACTTGAACGCCGTCGGCTCGTCGGCCTCGCTGCCGCCCCCGGCGCTGCCGTCCTGGCCCCCTTCCGCTTCAGCTTCCGTTTCCGCCTTGCGCAGCATGTCGCGCAGCTTTCGCTTCTTCCCTTTGATACCCATCGTGTTTTTTCAAAAGATCCGAGTGATCCCAAAAAAGAGGTGTTTTCCCCTCCCCCCGCCACACCTCCAACTGCGAGTGTAAAAAGAGTAAAACTACAATTTGCGAATGAGCGAATGAGCTTACAGGAGGGCGGACTAGTTCCCGTGGGAGACTGTTTTCTCCCAGCTTTTCGCCGGGAGAGCCGCCAGTGTTGGACCGCTCCGAGCTTCCGCTTCTTCCGCTTGGGCTCGCCGTTCCTCCACCAGGGCTTCCGCTTCTTCCGCTAGGGCTCGCCGTTCCTCCACCAGGGCTTCCGCTTCTTCCGCTTGGGCTCGCCGTTCCTCCACCAGGGTTCCGCTTCTTCCGCTTGGGCTCCCCGTTCCTCCACCAGGGCTTCCGCTTCTTCCGCTTGGGCTCGCCGTTCCTCCACCAGGGTTCCGCTTCTTCCGATTGGGCTCCCCGTTCCTCCACCAGGGCTTCCGCTTCTTCCGCTTGGGCTCCCCGTTCCTCCACCAGGGTTCCGCTTCTTCCGATTGGGCTCCCCGTTCCTCCACCAGGGCTTCCGCTTCTTCCGCTTGGGCTCCCCGTTCCTCCACCAGGGCTTCCGCTTCTTCCGCTTGGGCTCGCCGTTCCTCCACCAGGGTTCCGCTTCTTCCGATTGGGCTCCCCGTTCCTCCACCAGGGCTTCCTCTTCTTCCGCTTGGGCTCGCCGTTCCCCTCGATCGCCGCCGCCCGCTGCATCTCGTCGGTGAGCTGCACGATCTGCGACTGCTTCATGCCCCTTCCCCGCTGCGCCGCCGACGAGGACCCCGGCAGGCCTGCCATCCCCGGGGTCATCTGCGCCCCAGACTTGAACGCCGTCGGCTCGTCGGCCTCGCTGCCGCCCCCGGCGCTGCCGTCCTGGCCCCCTTCCGCTTCAGCTTCCGTTTCCGCATTGCGCAGCATGTCGCGCAGCTTTCGCTTCTTCCCTTTGATACCCATCGCGTTTTTTCAAAAGATCCGAGTGATCCCAAAAAAGAGGTGTTTTCCCCTCCCCCCGCCACACCTCCAACTGCGAGTGTAAAAAGAGTAAAACTACAATTTGCGAATGAGCGAATGAGCTTACAGGAGGGCGGACTAGTTCCCGTGGGAGGCTGTTTTCTCCCAGCTTTTCGCCGGGAGAGCCGCCAGTGTTGGACCGCTCCGAGCTTCCGCTTCTTCCGCTTGGGCTCCCCGTTCCTCCACCAGGGCTTCCGCTTCTTCCGCTTGGGCTCGCCGTTCCTCCACCAGGGTTCCGCTTCTTCCGATTGGGCTCCCCGTTCCTCCACCAGGGCTTCCGCTTCTTCCGCTTGGGCTCGCCGTTCCTCCACCAGGGCTGCCTCTTCTTCTGCTTGGGCTCGCCGTTCCCCTCGATCGCCGCCGCCCGCTGCATCTCGTCGGTGAGCTGCACGATCTGCGACTGCTTCATGCCCCTTCCCCGCTGCGCCGCCGACGAGGCCCCCGGCAGGCCTGCCATCCCCGGGGTCATCTGCGCCCCAGACTTGAACGCCGTCGGCTCGTCGGCCTCGCTGCCGCCCCCGGCGCTGCCGTCCTGGCCCCCTTCCGCTTCAGCTTCCGTTTCCGCCTTGCGCAGCATGTCGCGCAGCTTTCGCTTCTTCCCTTTGATACCCATCGTGTTTTTTCAAAAGATCCGAGTGATCCCAAAAAAGAGGTGTTTTCCCCTCCCCCCGCCACACCTCCAACTGCGAGTGTAAAAAGAGTAAAACTACAATTTGCGAATGAGCGAATGAGCTTACAGGAGGGCGGACTAGTTCCCGTGGGAGACTGTTTTCTCCCAGCTTTTCGCCGGGAGAGCCGCCAGTGTTGGACCGCTCCGAGCTTCCGCTTCTTCCGCTTGGGCTCGCCGTTCCTCCACCAGGGCTTCCGCTTCTTCCGCTTGGGCTCGCCGTTCCTCCACCAGGGCTTCCGCTTCTTCCGCTTGGGCTCGCCGTTCCTCCACCAGGGCTTCCGCTTCTTCCACTTGGACTCGCCGCCGCCCGCTGCATTTCGTCGGTGACCTGCACGATCTGCGACTGCTTCAGGGTCATCGGCGCGCCAGACTTGAACGCCGTCGGCTCGTCGGCCTCGCTGCCGCCCCCGGCGCTGCCGTCCTGGCCCTCTTCCGCGTCGGCTTCCGTTTCCGCCTTTTGCAGCATGTCGCGCAGCTTTCGCTTCTTCCCTTTGATCCGTTGGTCGTTTGCATTCTATGCTCACAGTGGAGTGCACTACCAACCGCCCGGGTACCTGGGACAAGTTTGTAAGATCTGCAAACTATATTGGGCAACCTTGTAATAAGTGGAAACGTCATGGGCATGTTTGTAAGAAATGGAAACTTTTTGGGCATGTTTGTAAGAATTCGTAAATAGTATGGGGCAACCTTGTAAAAAGTGGAAACGTCATGGGCATGTTTGTAAGAAATGGAAACTTTTTGGGCATGTTTGTAAGAATTCGTAAATAGTATGGGGCAACCTTGTAAAAAGTGGAAACGTCATGGGCATGTTTGTAAGAATTAGTAAATAGTATGGGGCAACCTTGTAAAAAGTGGAAACGTCATGGGCATGTTTGTAAGAAATGGTAACTTTTTGGGCATGTTTGTAAGAATTCGTAAATAGTATGGGGCAACCTTGTAAAAAGTGGAAACGTCATGGGCATGTTTGTAAGAAATGGAAACTTTTTGGGCATGTTTGTAAGAATTCGTAAATAGTATGGGGCAACCTTGTAAAAAGTGGAAACGTCATGGGCATGTTTGTAAGAAATGGAAACTTTTTGGGCATGTTTGTAAGAATTCGTAAATAGTATGGGGCAACCTTGTAAAAAGTGGAAACGTCATGGGCATGTTTGTAAGAAATGGAAACTTTTTGGGCATGTTTGTAAGAATTCGTAAATAGTATGGGGCAACCTTGTAAAAAGTGGAAACGTCATGGGCATGTTTGTAAGAAATGGAAACTTTTTGGGCATGTTTGTAAGAATTCGTAAATAGTATGGGGCAACCTTGTAAAAAGTGGAAACGTCATGGGCATGTTTGTAAGAAATGGTAACTTTTTGGGCATGTTTGTAAGAATTCGTAAATAGTATGGGGCAACCTTGTAGTACCGTATGCGGGTTTAATACGAAACGTGTAAATGTTTCTTAGCTACTTTTTTGGCCAAAGTGTTTCTTAATTAACACGTTTCGTACTAAAAACATGGGGTCTGACGTACTTAGTGAAATTTGAAAACTGTTGAAACCCTATGATGATCCCCCATTTTTGTTCGAGCCTTTGAGCTGGAAAAACGTATCAGCTCCAATCGTCTTGTTGACATCCTCGAGCGTCCGTTTCCATGAACCAAGAGTCGGTGTCGGCGGAAAAGACCGTTGCAAGGTGGCTGACTATCTTGCTTCCACAAAAGTCAGAAAGCGAGCAAGATACAACGCATCTTCGGAGCGACCGGTCAGTTGTTACAAGCATCCAGTGCCAACCACGAGTTCCTGACACGCTAGTGTTCACGAAGGTGTTCATTAGGCGGGCACGCGTCAGTGACGGCAGGGTAAGCCGGTCGTATGGAAGGGCAGCAAGCAAAGGCGGAGTTGCCCTTTTTTAAAGAAGGAGTAAAGCCTCTCCAGGTGATTACCATACAGCTTCTTCTCGTGCTCGCCAGCCCCAAGACTAGCATGAACCGCATCCACCTCCACAGCAACGCATTCATCGTTTGCCAGTTCTTCAAGCTCTTGGTCAAAATCAGCGAAGTCAGAACGTTGATGCAACTGCGCATTCACTCAGTACGAGACATTCGTTGAAGTTGCGATGGAGTTCGGCGAGAACGTTGTCCCCGCAACCGGTGGCCTGGGGCAGTGTTGGCGGTGGCTCTCGGAGCTGGAGCCAGCTCGGGAGCTGGAAAGAGCCAGCGGGAGCCAGCAGGGCACAATAAAAAGCCATCTCAAAATTCCCCCAAAATGCGAGAAACCCTTTGCACATTTTTTTTGGATATCCGGGTCTACTTTTTGCGGATCTCTTCATCGGAGCTGATCACGCAAAAAATCGCCGAAAAAGGTCTGCTACGTGGACCAGCAAAAATATGTCACCACTCGGGGGATTGATTCCCGTCCTTCTCGATGCACACCGGTGGTTTCCGCGCCGGGGCCCTGTCTCTTCCAAAGACCCACAAACCACGCACATGTTTTGTGATCCCCGGGTCTAATTTTCACGGATCTCTTCATCGGAGCTGATCGCGAGCGTAAATTCGTCGAAAAAGGTCTGTTCCGTGGACAGCGAAAAAAACGGCACCACCCAGGGGATCGATTCCCGTCCTTCCCGTCAAAACCCTGGTGGTTTCCATGTCCGGTGCCCTGCATCTCGTAAAGACCCGCGAACCACGCATACTTCTTGGTCCCGGGTCTATTCTTCACGGTTCTCTTCATCGGAGCTTATCGCGAGCTAAAAATCGTCAAAAAAGGTCTGCTGCACGCACGAGCAAAATTTTCACCAGAACCGCAGCTTCCGCTGGCTCCCAAAGAGCCAGAAGAACCAGCTCCCAAGAGCCACCGCCAACACTGCCTGGGGGCTGTCTTCAACGAAGCCCTTGGTCGGCCTCCTCTCCTGTTGGATCGGAAACTTTCTCTTCCAGTAAATTTGCGTCACTCAACCCGGTAACCACGAAACTCGCCCGGATTGTCGAATCTGCTTCGCTGGGGTGAAGGGCTGACGCGGGCGAAGAAATTGGTGCCTATTTCTTTTTTGACGGGTTCAGATTTTCTGTCAATTTTCCTGCGTCCTTTTTTTAGTGTCGAGCCCCAGTTTGCTCTAAGTACAAACCCCTCAAAACCCCTATGGAAGTGCAGTTTTTAATACGAAACGTGTTAATGTTTCATAGCTTCAGATCCGGGGTGTTTCTTAATTAACACGTTTCGTATTAAAACCGTTTCGTACTAAACACGTTTCATATTAAACCCGCATACGGTAAGTGGAAACGTCATTGGCATGTTTGTAAGAAATGGAAACTTTTTGGGCATGTTTGTAAGAATTAGTAAATAGTATGGGGCAACCTTGTAATAAGTGGAAACGTCATGGGCATGTTTGTAAGAAATGGAAACTTTTTGGGCATGTTTGTAAGAATTAGTAAATACTAAGGGGCAACCTTGTAATACCGTAGCGGTGTTTATTATCGGCGGTGTTAATTATCGTCATGGGTCGAAATGCCGATAAATTACACCGACGGTAATATTTCAGTCACGGGTAGGGTTACGCACTTAGAAGAATTTCGCGGTTTTGGCATGCCACGCTCGGGTTATGCTCGCCTGTGGAAGATACTCAGTTTAACTTTCGGATGTACCGAAGGCGCACTTCTGTATCGCTCCATGCCTGCCCACTCACGCCTCTGCTTCAAGCGCTTTTGACCTCCTTTTACTCAACCTGCGCGAGGTGTCCCTTGTGAACGGAAAACGAGTAACAGGAACCTGCACCGGAAGAACCAACGACGATTGATGGTGGAGGCGAAGAGACGGGTCGTTGGCCCAGCGTTTCGGATTGGCACAGAAGTCCCACTTTTCAGGCCGCTGTGTAACCGGCGGAAATACGCGATGAGTCTTCCCTGCGTAAATGAGCTGTGTGGGGAGAAGTGTGCCAGTGGCAGTCACCGCGAATAGCCCTGTAATGCTCCGTTTCTCGGAGAGGTGAGCGACGGGTACACGTCTCGAGCCCGACATGGCGTACGTTGATTTCCCCACCGGGACCAGTGGTAGCGCGGTGTGGTCCGCGTTGACGATAAGGCGCGGGGGAATGCCATGTTGGTCTCGAATCGACTGAATCTCCTCTTGAAACTCTTGCTGTGCGGTGGCGAACGGTTTCGATGCCGTGCTTATGCTGGTCGTAGGGGCACGCATCGACCATCCAAGGCCGCGCATGAAGGTCTTGGCCCATTCTCCATTGAGCGACGAGTCGTCTTTTATGCGCTCTGGATGGCTGCTTACTTGCACGATACCTCGGGCAATCGCGGACACAGTCAGGCGCGTAACAATTCCGCCTGCTGCTCGCGCTGCACGGACAAGCTGGAGCACGTTTCTAGTTTCCCTCGTATCCAGTGTCTCTTTGCGGCCTCTCTTGACCTCCCTGAACACTGTATCACCTACGTCAAGCCCACGCGCTCGCTTCTTTTCCCGGTCTGCCAGGAGTCTGATGTACTCATCGTACATGCTCTTCGCCGTCTGGCGAGTTAGCACCTTCGCGTTTCCTTGCAGGGGGCCATTCCAGTGAACCGCCGCCTTCGCTGCACCTCTTTGTGCCACTGATTGAGCGATGTGCTCTTTCTCCTCTGCTGACCAGGTTGCTCGCTGCAACGCCGACTTCTCCACCTTTCGCAGTTCGTCTCCTACTGCTTCCGCAACAGCATTCCCAGCAACTTCCTGCACTGCTCGGCTGATGACCGTTGTTTGGGAGGGAGATGTATGGCTCGCGGTCGAAATCGGTGCGAAGCGTTCTCTAGGTCGACAAAACCGCTGCATTTCGCTCACCACCCCACCACCCCTTCCGCGTTTCCTAAGTTGTTTGTAGCTACCGGTCTTTATTACCGTCGGTGTTAATTATCGCCATGGGTCGAAATGCCGATAAATTACACCGACGGTAATATAGACCGACGGTAACAAAGACCGCCGATAATAAACACCGCTACGGTAAGTGGAAACGTCATGGGCATGTTTGTAAGAAATGGAAACTTGTTGGGCATGTGTTTGTAAGAATTCGTAAATATTATGGGGCAACCTTGTAAAAAGTAAGAACTTCCAGGGGCAAACTTGAAAAGTCGGCCAAACTATGGGGGCATGTTTGTAATTTTCCCTTATTGATGAAGTGAGCAAGAAATCGTGACGCAGACTGCTGCTGACGCAGTGCCCAAAAAGATTTTAATGTTCTGCAAATGTCGGAACGAGGAACGCGTGGCGGAGACAGTGACCTGATGACTTGGCGGATGGGATAGTATCGGTGCCAGGTGTTGGCCGTGGCACTAGCGCCGAGCAAATAAGACGCGAGATGACGCCCGAGAGAAAAGGGGGCGAGGGGTATCCTTTCGTGTCGCCAATCTCCACTCGGCCGGTGCTGTGCACAGACCCCGCGGGGCTCCAAAAGGACAGACCAACGAGGAGGCCCCCAACTAACTCAGTGAACCTGCGAACGAACCTTCTCGGTACCAGGTTTTATGTTGTTGATTTTTTTTCATAGCAGCTCGGGCTCTATTTGCACGCGAAATGATACTACCCTCTGCCTGCCTTTCGCGAAGTGGCGCCGGAAGGGTCACTTTTGCAAAGCGCATTTCGTCGTGTTGCAGCTCGTATCGGGTGGCAACGGTCGCCAGTGACAAGTTCGTAAGCCCGAGAAGGAATCGGAAGATTCGCTTGCTCGTTTCCGCCGTAGTTGGGGGGGGTGAGGCTCTAGTTTTGCACGCAAATAGAGTCACACGCTATGCCAGCCTTTCGCTTAGTGGCACCGGAAGAGCCACTTTCGCCGCGCCTTTCGTCGCGGGGCAACTCGTGTCGGCTAGCAGCACCAGTTGGCAGCCGTTGCTGCTGGGAGCAAGCGACAAGTTCGCAATTCCGAGAAGGAAGCAGAATCCTCGCTTGCTCGTTTCCGCCGTAGTTGGGGGGGGGGGGGGGGGGGGGGGGGTAGGGGGGGTCAAAAGCTGTCAAAATAGGTCATTTTTTTGGGAACCACATAGGGGCTCCTAAAAGGCAATACAATTTGGTAAACCGCCCCAGAACCGTATAGAAATGCCTAAAACATGCTTTTTGGCTGCTGAAGTGCCCCGAAAAGGCCTTTTTACGAGTGCCCAATTTTTGGACTCAGGGTGGACACCGTTTGGTACCGGTGTTCTTCTTTTTAGGTGACAACCCCAAAAATAGTGACAGCATGAACCGAAGAAGGAAAACAACACTGCCCAAACCTATGTATTTTTACTCAAAAGACTTTCCTGAGAGTTGGGGATGGTGGGGCTTCGTAGGAGGCATTGACAAGCGACTCAATGAGGTACGGCTTCGTAACGTGCCGCCCCCTCGAGTCCTTGACGTCAGCGCCAGCTTTCGTAGTGGCCTGTGTCGTGTAGCGTGCTACCGCAAGCTACAGATACCCTGCCCTGAGCTGCTATGTCGTGGCAGTCCTATAAATCCACCGCCGAACCTTTTCGTTCAAGTCCAGTTTTCTATTTTTGTTCAAGCTCAACGTGCGTTGGGGTTAGGTACCAGAGATACACCCCGGTGACCAGTATTGTCTTCCGTGCGTGTGCAATGCGACCCTTTCGGGGTGGTGTACGAAAGGCGAACTTGAATAAAAGACACTGTCGCGTGCATCCCTTCAACAAAAACGTTGGGATCTGGAAAATCCCACTACGGATGAGAGCATCTCATTGTTTTTCTCGGAAAGACATCGAACTTTGTGAATATCGCTCCAGCAGAAGTTCGGGGAAGAGCTGCTGCCTGCGGTGTCAACAACACCTCAGCTTGCGCAAGACCCAGAGAACCTTTTGGGACGTTGTTAACCATCCAGACGAGCAACGTTCATAGCTGCCTTCCTCCTGGGTGTCGTTTGCCCTTTTGTTGCTTCCATTTGTGGCTGCCTGCACGTGATTGTAGCCTCATCTTTGCATGGTATGAACAGTGAAGCACACACACAGGCTGCTAGCCGGTACCAAACGGTGTCCACCCTAAAACCATCAACTAATACACCCCCCCCTGGGCCATTTTCCATGAAACTTCCCCCAAAAACACGTTTCCGGGCATTTCTGAGGCGGGTTGCATGTTTTTTTAGCCTTAAACTGCCGTTAAGTCTACAGGCTGAAAATGTCACCATTTTGACGCAAAAAAAGACCTTTTGACCCCCCCTAGGGCTATGTAGGATGGAAACGTTGGAAACGTTTCCGTTTCCGTTTCCGTTTCCGTTTCCTTCTTTTTGGCGGTGGATGGAAACGCCGTTTCTTTTCAAAAGAAACGGCTGGTATGCCACTAGTATACTGGCTGAAGGTCCGACCGGAAATGTGTTCCGAACGGCGGACCCCGCAATCCAGCGGGAAACCATGGACAAGGAGGCTCCGAAAAGAGGGAGGAAAGAAGCATAAGAGTTGCGACCGCGTGGAGCAGACGCAACCACACGCGTCCGGTTGTGCTGACTTTGAGGTCTGCAGCTCTTTACACCAATGGCTGTTGTGGCGACGATGCTCTGTTATGCGAGGCTGTTGGCCAACGCGCTGAAGACGATCGGGAAAGCACATCCGCTTCCAATAATAGACTCTACAGATACGATCGTTCAGCGCCACAGGCTACAAGACCGGGGTCTTTCGGCGGTGTAAGACAAAGAGGGAGTGCAATCAGCAAAATACAATCCAAGGAACGGTCTTTTCAAGCAGCGTCACGCAAAATGCGAAATGGTATATTGTGCCGCGCGAACAGTGCTTCACACGGTTAGCCGCTCTGCTCGCGACGTGCATCTGCTTCACGGTACAGCAGGAAAGCTGAGAGCACACGTATGCCGGGGCAATGTTGAACCCGCCAGAAAAGCGATGGCCACGCAGTAACGTGTGCGTAACATCGCTTGCCACAGTGCACCTTGCATACGACGACGGGTGGCAACCGTCACCGGAAGGGGCGGTGTTGTCGGAGCATAGACAACGACGGCAGGAAGAAACCACCAACAATGCAGAAGAGGACGGCAGATACAACAAGCCCCACTCGTGGGTTGGAAGCAGCAGAAGACGAAGTGGTAGGCACACAGAAGGGTGGAATCTGGTGTCAGAAAACATCCACATGTGACGACATTCTGCATCAATAGCTTGTGGTTACCTATTTGCTCATGTCAGATCGCCGACGAAAGAAAGCGGTGAGCACCGGCGACTGCTCTGCACAAACGAGACCGCGACGACACACAAGAAGGGGCCGAGCCAAGTCGAAGAACAGCCCAGGAAGGGCCCTGAAGAGTCAGAGAGCCCGCCAGAAGACGGAGGAAGAGAAGTGCCCGCTGGTAGATCAAAAGAAGAAGGTGATCCCGCCCTCTGAAAGGAAAGCCAAAATTTGGCTGGAAACGGACACCCGACGGACACACAGAAGGACCCGTGAAGTGGTATCTTATAGGACCCCTCAGCATGAAGAGCCTTCCGGCGTTTCTTTTAAAAGAAACGGAAACGTTTCCGTTTCCGTTTCCGTTTCCGTTTCCTTATTTCGAAAAAACTAAAAGAAACGGCGTTTCCATCCAACTTAGCCCTAGGGGGGGGGGGGGGGGGGGGGGGGGGGCTAGTTTTGCACGCAAATAGAGTCACACGCTATGTCAGCCTTTCGCTTAGTGGCGCCGGAAGTGCCACTTTCGCCGCGCATTTCGTCGCGGGGCAACTCGTGTCGGCCCAGCAGCAAGCAAGCGACAAGTTCGCAATTCCGAGAAGGAAGCGGAATCCTCGCTTGCTCATGTCCGCCCGCGAAGCCGTCGCCCAACCGGTGGGTGAGTCGGCGGGTACCGTTCAAGTTCTTGACTTGTGGGCAGTTCCCGAGTCACCGTTTTCGCTCTCCTCACCACGCCTGACAAACCAGACCCACACCGCTGTCCTGTGTGTGCAGACAGCTGGGTTCCGCACTGATAATGGTCCGCCTCACGTGTCTGGCTTAAGGGACCAAAACACGGTGCAGATCGGACCGGTGCGGTGTTGATCACACAACTATTCCAAGCACGTTCTTGCAATCCCCCAGCAGCTGGACGTCGCGATCTATCGTGGGAACTCCACAAGGCAAACGAGCGCTCTCCCAGGAATCTATCGGTTGGCCGGGTACCGCAGGTCATCGCTACAGATATTCTGCATTCTAACCTCAACGACTGTCAAAGTCGATCACAGGCTATCAGCCGGTAGTGGACCGGCTCACCTATGCGTATTCTCCGAAGGTCGGTAGCGGAGAGCGACTCTTGCTTGCAGGTGTTGGCTGCGTGCTACGTCACGACCCTGCAGACACTGGAGAGCACGGACAGTTACATCGGACGACGTCGATGAACCGAACAACTCCGTCCGCTGGTGGCGCATGCATGCTAGGTTTCTCGTGCAGCTTGATCCAGACCGGACCGGCGTGGGGATCCAAGATGATCAGAGACCTTTGAACGGAAAGGGTGGAAATGCAACGCGATGCGTGCACTGCGGCTTCGCGGAGGCCATGGCAGACGCCATTGTTTCTTCGGCTGACTGGTCGTCCCGGTGGCGGAGCTGCAGAACGTGCGTCTTCTTGTAGCAGGTACGAGAAGTCGACTGCGGTTTCACGGAGGCCTATTCTTGTAGCAGGTACGAGAAGTCGGTTGCGGTTTCGCGGAGGCTATGGCAGCACATTTCTCCACCACGCGCAGCGGGTGTTCGCGTCCAACGCGCATATGCGCGTACTGCAGCTGCTGCTGACGGTGGTCAGGTCCACGACTCTGCGCAGTTGACGTGGGACGCGCACGGTGCTGGGGGCAAGGCGTTGAGACCTTCGGTGTGCTACTGCGCCGGTTCGACGAGCACACGACGGTGGACCAGGAAGCGGAGAAAACGCCATTGTTTCTTCAGCTGACTGGTCCCGGTGGCGGAGCTGCAGAACCTGCGTCTTCTTGTAGCAGGTACGAGAAGTCGACCTCTTTTCGGATGTACTGATCCGCCTTCTGATGCCGAGGCGTGAAGCCGCGTTGCTGTCGTGTGTGCATGTGGTAGGTGAGGTCTGACTGAGCAAGGAGACCGTGTGCGGTTTGTGTTGTGGAGTACCAGAAGCGGGGCCTCCCCCACTTCCATATGTACACCGCGAGAGTAGGAGAAAGTAGAAAGGGAAACTAGAGTTTTCGTCGACCGCACTACCCTGAGCCCAAATCCTGGACG
Source organism: Diplonema papillatum (assembly GCA_030068145.1). Classification (NCBI taxonomy): domain Eukaryota; phylum Euglenozoa; class Diplonemea; order Diplonemida; family Diplonemidae; genus Diplonema; species Diplonema papillatum. Next base: position 139,082 of record JAPJBO010000544.1, read on the forward strand.
CGGTTTCAGGTGGCAAAGTTGCAAATGATCATGATCAGAAGGTCCTACTTGGGCGGTGCAGGTTCCTCACACGTTGCCTGTGGCTCAAAAGATAACCCAAAACCCCCCGGAATTCTTGACCAGATAGTAAACGCCCAGCTTCCGGACGCAACCAGACCTCTTTGAGGCTGAGTCCGAGCACTGCATGCATGTTCGGTGCGCGGTCCTATACCAACAAGAAGACCGCGGGTGCACCGGGTCAAAGTCACGTTGGCTAAATATATAGGCACATGCAAATGTGTGAGGAAACTGAACCGCCCGAGTAGGACCATTTGATTCATTCGCTAATTAGCCACTTTGGCCACCCGAAACCACGTCCAGGGATTTGGGTGCAGGGCAGGGGGGGGGGGGGGTTGCAAGAACGTGCTTGGAATGGGTATGTGCTCAACACCGCACTGGTCCCGTCTGCGCCGTGTTTCGGTCCTTTAAGCCACGGACACATAAGGCGGACCATCATCAGCGTGGAACCTGAGTGTCTGCAGACAGGACTGCGGTGTGAGTCTGGTTTGTCAGGCGGCTGTTCGTAGCTCGTCACAGCCAGGACCACCCGTGCTACTAGAGCACAGCAGGGCAGGGGGGGGGGGTCGTTGTTGTTGGTGATGGTTTTGTGGGATGAAGTAGGGGAAAGAAAATTTCTTTTTGCGGTGGTCTCCGCTGGCCTGGTAGTACGTGCTACCTCCTTTCTTTTACACTCGTTCTCTTCTCTACTCACTACTGTACGTACTCTTTCGCTCTTTTTCTCTCTTTGAGGGGGGGGGGTTTGTTTGTGTGTACGTGTGTAAACCCTGTTTTGAGCGATTTCGCACAGCACGCTGCCATTCGACACTTTTTGATACAGACAAGCATAAGAAATTAGAACGACGACTCGAAAACAAAAAGAATAGGCGTGTGTTTATTTGTACGTACCGGGGGAGGATTAGCCTGTTCGTGATTGATAGTGAGTGAATATGATCGTTGGGCTAATCTTCTCCCGAACACGCTGCCAGCGTTCTCTTTCGTGTTTACAAAGCATTGTTACTACGAAAAAAGCGGGCATACTCCCTCGCGGTACGTTTGCTGTATGACCGCGTACTGGTGCACGTAGAAGTACAGGATGTCGTCGAACTCGCCGTTGTAGGTGTGGCCCTGGGCGATACGCAGGTCCTTGAGGAGGTAGTAGATGGCTTCGATGGTCGCGAGGTACCGTTCGTCGCCCGTGTTCTGGTACCGCCAGAACAGCGTCCGGTAGTCGGCGAGCTGGACGTGGCGCCCGATGGAGGTCACCTTCGGATCCCGACAGATCTGCTTGGACTGCTGCCACGTGCTGTCGACGAAGACGAGGTTCTCGACGCCGCTGAGCAGCCCTTCGTCGGCGAGTTGCGGCAAGAGCTTCGCCGTCGGCGACGGGTACACAAGAAGCGTCTTGCCGGGGTCGAGTCCTTCCGGGAGGGAGGGATACACGTGCAGGTGGATGTCGGGGCTCACAATTGCTCCCGTGACACTCGTCGCCTTTCCCCTGCGTTCCGACGGGTGCAGAAGGACGTGCACGTTGACCGGGAGAGGCACAGCGCGCGGCCGGGCGGCCGCGACCGTGGGCAGCAGGCAGTCGTAGCAGTAGTACTGCTTGTTCTTTTTGCACTGCGGGCACTCGGCCCGCTGCTTCACCGCGGCGCGCTCCAAGACGCAGAGCGGCTGCGTGAACCGGAGACCGTCGATGAACCGCTTCACCTCCTCGGCGGGGATGATCTGCTCCTTCGCGTCGTCCGTCACCTTGGCCTTCTTCGCTGGCGGCGCCTCGTCCCCCGCCCCTGCCATGTTCAACCCCCCCTCCGGGGTTTCACTCACGACCGTTTCCTGAAGCAATCCTTCGATAAACCCGCCCTGGCTTCAGTTGTGCAAGCACCACCACGCACTCGTTGTACTCACGATATACGTTTCCCGAGACTAGAGGTATGAGAACACCTCTATTCGAGCCGACCCCACTTTCGAATCCGGGGGGCCCGGCAACACTTTTACGTACCGTAATCGGATTAATGTTGAACGGGACTAAAGCTGAAACGGGTAAATGACGGACCGAGTAAAACCTGGGACACGCGGGGGGGGGGAGGTAGTCACCTGCGTGACTGCACCGGCGGTCCTGCAGCCTCCTATGACAGCGGTCTTGGGGCCGAGCTGAGTATTGAGCACTCCAAGGCGCGGGCAAGCACCAGGGTCGCGATATTCTGCGTAAGTACGCAGAGTCGCAAACCCCGGGAAAATACTCGACGTAGCTGCTTCGACTCCGAATGGAAGGGGGGAAATATAGAGGTACCTACCCCCCCCCCGTGAACATGTCACCCCCTTTTGTGCAAAAGTCCGCTGGGGGGTGACATACTCAAGGGGGGTGACATACTTAAGGGTTTGCAGAGGTCATCTGAGCCTCGGCTGGGGGGAAATGTCCTTAGCAGCCCTTCTAGGACACGACCGAGACAGAACGCTGGGCCCATGGCAAGACCCGTCCGACTTCCAACCCCAGTTCCTCAGGACCGGCTGCCGGCAGGGAGACCCTGCAGACGCGCTCAACGCAACAAGCAGCAACAAGCTCGAACGACTGGGCATAACGCGTCGCAAGCCGAACCAATGTGCCACATTGACGATCGGACGCGTACAAAGCAGACCAGGCACGAACGTGAAGAGAGTGATGATTGAACCGTTGCGCAAAGCAGACCAGTGGCATGAATGACGTAAGTGATACGTGATTGTCATCATCCACTGCTCTCCTTCTCGCGCACAGCAGACATAATGGCCGCTGTGTCTAGGCCGCTGCTTCCGGCTCAGCATTTGCTCAAACTTCTGCATTGAACGCCCCTCAGGTTGCAAGTGCAAGGCACTTGCAACAATTTTACAAACTTCCTTCTCCTGTTCACAGTCCGTGCACTTCAGCAAATCGTGTTGGCAGAATGATAACATTGCGAGGTCTGGATGTGTTTCGAAGTCTACAGGTCGTTCCATCAGTTGCAGCCACCAACAAGCCGAACAATCCACTCTCAAGAAGTTCCGATGCATCCTGATGGGCGTTTCCTTGAAATTTCTCAGGCATACACTTGCAGATTCGGGACAATATGGCGGACAGAGTTCCTGTCTCGACGTCTTGCTGAAGGAAAGTCGTGAGGTCGTTGCAAGCGTCATTCGCAACCGACGCAATGCGGTTGACCATGTTGTGCATTGAAGGAACTCTAGGATGGCCCCCAATTAGCAGCTGTTGCCCAAGTTTTGAATCCCGCGAAACCTCTCATTTACCATGCAGGGTCAAAACCTTGTGTCTTTTTGGTACATGGCCACCAATTTTTTTCCATTCAAAAAACTGGGTTTTTTGAATTAAAACTTTGGAACAAACTCTGCAGTATTTTTTGATGAAGTTGAGCAAAAATCTTTCTTTCCAATAAAAAAAAAATTGGGGCCATCGGCTCCGCAGCAGCGTTTTAAAAAGACACAATGCATGTTACAACGCTGTTGGCTGCTTCAAGACCACGTGTCACTTTGGCGGTCGCACAAGCAACCAAAGAGGCGAGGATGACCGCTCCGATTGTAGTCTGCTGCTGTGCATGCTCACTGGTGCGGAAGGCGGCGGTGAAAGCTGAAAACTCACAAAAAAAAACCGTTCAAAAAAAAATTCCGCTGCGCGGGGGCCACTCCCCACTGGGACAACAGGACAAAACCTTGAGTATGTCACCCCCCCCACTCAGGCCTTAGGGGGTGACATACTCAAGGGGTTTTTGGGGGGTGACATGTTCACGGAGGGGGGGGTAGGTAAGGGGCAAATACAATACAAACACAATCTGATTAGTTCTTCGCTTACACCACCGTGTGTTGTTTTCTCACTCAGGACTTTGACCTGTTGTGTTTGTGTGATTTGTCGTGTGGGGGTAGACCCGCATGACCTCACGTCCGTTCAACACGTGGTTCGGTAGTAACAGCACTTGGATCCCTTCTGTTCTTTGTCGGCAGCATCGTCGAGCATTTCCTGTCAAGCTGGCGCTTACCTACCCCCCCCCGTGAACATGTCACCCCCTTTTGTGCAAAAATCCGCTGGGGGGTGACATACTCAAGGGGGGTGACATACTTAAGGGTTTGCAGAGGTCATCTGAGCCTCGGCTGGGGGGACACGTCCTTAGCAGCCCTTCTAGGACACGACCGACCAGAGACAGAACGCTGGGCCCATGGCAAGGTACCAGATGCTGAAAGACCCGCCCGACTTCCAAGCCCAGTTCCTCAGGACCCCCTGCCGGCAGGGAGACCCTGCCGACGCGCTGGACCTCAACGCAACAAGCAGCAACAAGCTCGAACGACTGGGCATAACGCGCCGCAAGCCGAACCAATGTGCCACATTGACGATCGGACGTGTACAAAGCAGACCAGGCACGAACGTGAAGAGAGCGATGATTGAACCGTTGCGCAAAGCAGACCAGTGGCATGAATGACGTAACATGCAGGGTCAAAACCTTGTGTCTTTTTTAAACGCTCCCGCGGGGCCGATGGCCCCCAAAAAAAAAATTGGAAAAAAAAAATTGCTCAACTTCCTCAAAAATTACCGCAGTTTTTGTTCCAAGATTTTGAAATTCAAAAACCCCAATTTTTTTCCGGAAATCTTTTTTGGCCATTTCCAAAAAAACACAAGGTTTTGACCCTGCATGGTAAGTGATACGTGATTGTCCTCCTTCTCGCGCACAGCAGACCTAATGGCCGGCCGCTGCTTCCGGCTCAGCATTCGCTCAAACTTCTGCATTGAACGCCCCTCAGGTTGCAAGTGCAAGACACTTGCAACAATTTTACAAACTTCCTTCTCCTGTTCACAGTCCGTGCACTTCAGCAAATCGTGTTGGCAGTAAGTGAGCAGAATGATAACATTGCGAGGTCTGGATGTGTTTCGAAGTAGGTCGTTCCATCAGTTGCAGCCACCGGGAACAAGCCGAACAATCCACTCTCAAGAAGTTCCGATGCATCCTGATGGGCGTTTCCTTGAAATTTCTCAGGCATACACTTGCGGATTCGGGACAATATGGCAGACAGTGTTCCTGTCTCGACGTCTTGCTGAAGAAAAGTCGTGAGGTCGTTGCAAGCGTCATTCGCAACCGACGCAATGCGGTTGACCATGTTGTGCATTGAAGAACTGTAGGATGGCCCCCAAGTAACAGCTGTTGCCCAAGTTTTGAATCCCGCGAAACCTCCCATTTACAACGTTGTTGGCTGCTTCAAGACCACGTGTCGGTCGCGCAAGCAACCAAGAGGCGAGGATGACCGCTCCGATTGTAGTCTGCTGCTGTGCATGCTCACTGGTGCGGAAGGCGGCAGTGAAAGCGGAAAACTCACAAAAAAAAAAAACCGTTCAAAAAAAGATTCCGCTGCGCGGGGACAACAGGACAAAACCTTGAGTATGTCACCCCCTCTCAGGCCTTGGGGGGTGACATACTCAAGGGGATTTTGGGGGGTGACATGTTCACGGGGGGGGTAGGTATGTAAAAAAGAAAAGCCGGCCCGGGTATAACCTGGGACACCCAGCCCCATTTTTGGGGGTGCCCCGGGTTTTACCCCGTTCAACATGAATCCAATTACGGTAGTTAACCGTCGTAGATAAAAATTGATGAAGCAGCCATAGATTTTTTCTCGTCCAAAAATTGACATCGTGATGGCAGAGCAACCGAGCCTTCAGATAGGCCGCCAGGCCTGGAGGACCGGGTTCGAGCCCTGCCGAGGACTATATTTAGAGAGAGAGTTCACTTCCGGGGTTTTAATGTCTCCGGGGAACTGCGGGCGGCCGCCTGCACCAGGATCATCTGACGAGGTTGGTTTGTAGTGTTGCACATCAACCCTGCAAGAAGAGAGCGCTCAGACTCGCAACGCAATGGTCAGTGCAGTCCGACAGTTCCCGCAGCAAGATCATCTGAGAAGGTTGACATACCCAGTGGCTTGTACATCCCGGACTTCAGCAGCCCTATACTAAGTCAATGCGTGAAAAAGTGCGGAGTGGCCACTCCCGCATTGAGGGGGTCCCACTCCTGCATTGAGGGGGTCCCACTCCCTCATTGAGGTAGTTCCACTCCCGCATTGAGATAGTGAGGCCGACCGTACAAACGACCGCAAAACCACTCCCGTAATCCGGAGTGGGAGTGTTGCACATCAACCCTGCAAGAAGCGAGCGCGCAGTGACGGGACTGGCAAGTATGGGGAATACTGTGCTCCGCGTGTGGTGATGGTTACACGAGGCAAGAGAATCGGTGCGTATCTTTGTTGTTGATCGTTGGTGGTTTCGGCCACGATAGACCCGCACGACCTCACGTCCGTTCAACACGTGGTTAGGTAGCTGCAGTCTTCGGTTCTTTGTCTGGCAGCTTTTTGTCGAGCATTCCCTTCCAAGCTGGCGCTAATGCAAAAGAAAAAGGCCGGGAGCAGAGAAAAAAAAAAGGGACGCGTTCACGAAAGAAAAAATAGAAGGAAAAAAAAGGGGATGTCGGGGAGTGAAGTGGCTCAAGGAAAGAGGGTTGCTTCGCCGGAGGGGACAGAAAAAAGAAAAGGAAATAACGCGACGCCTGGCCCCCGGGAGTGAAGCTCTGGGGGCTGAAGGCAGTGCTCGCGCTGAGGAAGACGCTGGCCATTGGGCCGAAGAAAGGTCCAGCTGCAGCAACCGTGTCCGAGGGAAGGGGGTATATGCCAGCCAATTCCGACGGACCGGAGGCTGGTGAGCAACAGCTGTTAAGGAGAATCGTTGTCGGTAGTGCGGTTTGGCTTGTTTCCGTCCGGCTGGTTGATACGCAGTAACAAACTGTGACGATAGACTGAGCATGAATAGTAGCTACTCACTAGTAAGTGCCTCCAGCGGCAAGTAACAAACTGTGCCGATAGACTGCGCATGAATCGTAGTTACTCACTAGTAAGTGCCTCCCGCGACAAAAAAAAGCAAGAAGGCGGTTGCTCGGGAGCTGTTCTTCAGAGAATGGCCGGCCTATCGGCCTTCAAACGCGACTCGCTGGCGAGAAAATGGAAAACAAAAAAAAAGGGGGGGGGGGGGGCGGGGGGGACACGAAGCGGAGGGGTTGCACAGTGGCGGCCAGCCACACCCCTCTGCCTGACCTCTTTCCTGGCGGTTTTGCTCGGTAGCCATTTTCTGCCCCTGCGGTGTGTGTTCGATACAAAGCTGTCGGCTGCCACACCGTTTCGCGGACGTCTCACCGAGTTATACCAGAGTTCTCTTTCAGTGTTCAGAGTTAAAGTTTCGCTTGGAATTCCGGCGTTTTAGGGTCTCCGTGTCGCCGTTGTTAAATGGGTTCTCTTTAGAGCAAGAAAGGGCTATAATTATGGCTACGGGTTTTCATTTGAACTCGAAAGAGAGCGCCGGCAGCGTGCTGTGGAGGATGTCAGCCCAACGATCGTGTTCTGTCACGAACAGGGCCAACTTCCTCCCGGCACGTACAAACGAAGGTATGGCACTGACACAAACGGTGTTCGCCTCTGAGGTTGAGTGGGAGTGTCCACAGGACAGCGACAGGGATACCAAACCCTGTGAGGGGTGCAGTCCTTGCACCGCGGGTTTGTTCTTCGTCGGTTTCATCGATATTCGATGGGGGCGCGCGCGAGTGCACGTACGACGAAAAAGAGAGGGGGGGTATGGCCCGTCGAAAAGGGTCAGCCGGGGATTTGCAAGAACGTGCTTGGAATGGATGCGTGCTCAGCACCGCACTGGTCCCGTCTGCGCCGTGTTTCGGTCCTTTAAGCCACGGACACATAAGGCGGACCATCACCAGCGCGGAATCTGACAGGACAGCGGTGTGAGTCTGGGTTGTCAGGCGGCTGTTCGTAGCTCGTCACAGCCAGGACCACCCGTGCTACCAGAGCACAGGCGAATCCGTCACGGGCAGGTCGTCCAGGGGTGGGACATCCCCCGACCTGCATCGCGATGCAGGTCGGATTCGCCCTGTTCGGCCGCGCATGGGGCTCGGCGTGTCTAGGCGATTCGCGCAAGACCCGAGGATTAATGGATGGGGGGGGCGGGGGAAGGGTGCCGGGGTGGGCAAGAGCGTAATAAAATTTGAACGCGCGCTGGGCGGACAACGTGAGATGCAGAGTCGTTCGGGCTTAGTAACCAGCGCCGACAAGGTAGTCCTGTGTGGTGGGTGGGTGAGGTTTGCTAGACTGGGTATTGTTTTACATAAGCGCCAGCTTGAAAGGAAATGCTCGACGATGCTGCCAGACAAAGAACTGCGTAGTTTTGTTTTATTCTTTTACTTGTTAGTTGTCGACAACTTGTTTTTGTGTTGTGGTGTCATTCAGATGTAAATCTAAAGCCGCCCACGTCAAACTTTGTTAAGCATTGAGTTCTTTTAAGTACATGAACCACGTGGATTAACATGCACTGCCTTGAAAGTCAGGTTATCGGATGACGTCGTCACCTGCCATTGCGTCGTCAAGGTCGAGCATTTGTGGAGCTAGCGGGGTTTGGCTTTCTTGCGATTCCAGAGACTGAGTCGGCGAGTACGAGGGCGGGCACGTGTGTCCGTTTTTCACTTTCGAGGGCATTGGTGTGCCCGTGGTCCCCGGTCGTTTCTGAGAGCTGCTTGCCCTCGGTACCTTCTTCTTCCTTCGTTGCACCCCTGAGTCGGGTGTGGTCGCCTTCGTCTTCTTCCGCTTGCGGCCGGCGATCGGGCCTTCCTTCGGGGTGCCGAGCACCCTCTTCTTCAGCGCTGGTCGTTCGCTGGTTCCTGGCGTTGGTGGCGGCCTCTTGGTCGCCCGTCCGGTCGTCGCCGTCTCCTTTTTCGTTGCCGCGAGCGGCGCTCGCGCCGCTCGCGCCGCTCGCTTTCCTACTGGCGTTTCCCGCTGTACACCCACCTGGGTGGGTGAGGAGGGCCTCTTCTTCTTGTTGCGTCCGGGGGTTGACTCGACGTTCGGCTTGTTGGACTGGTGGTGGCCGCGGCTGCAACATGCCGCCGGTCGCCTCTGCGTCAGCGTAGGGAGCCTTTTGCACTCTTGGCAGGTTCCTCTGCCATGCGTGCGGCAGGCATGATGCCCGCTGCGGCAACACGCCGCCGCCGTCTTGCACTCGCCGCACTTCGTCGTGCTGTGCTCTGTGCACACCGCGATCGGCTGCCCATCGTTCGCGTGGTGATGGTGCCGGCAGCACATCTCTACCGTGGGAACGTCCCTTCGGACGAGTGCTCTGCACGCCTCACACTTCCCTTTGTGATGGGTCGCGCACGTGACGAGTGCCTTCTCTATACCGACACCCGGCATATGCACGGGGTCTGGGTGTAGTTGTGGTGGGGCAGGCAGGGCCCACCTCGCCGCTCTCCCGATCGTCCAGTCAGGGTACGTCGGGCACTGCGTCCCTACATCGCTTCCTTTCACTTGTTCCTCAAGTATCGTCCCCGTGTGTGCCTCGCGAAAGCGTGGCCTGGGCCGTATACCCGATATCCCCGTGATGCCCATGAACGACAGCGACGTCGTCGGGCACACCCTCTCTCCTCTCATGCAGCTTCCCAGCCCTTGCTGTGCCGCCAACTTGTCCAACGCGCTCATCATGCAGCGCAGGACGTTTCCCCGTTCTCTCACCCCCTTCGGCGCATTCCCGTGCAGCGGCATGCTGAGGCCCGAGAAGAGTTCAAAGTCGATCGCAAGCTCCAGCATTGACGCCTGCCCGTTCTCGGTCCATTGCATGTCCGACAGCCACGCTACCAACGCATAAAACGTCGGTAGTCCCCAGGTCTTGTTCCGCTCCCACGTCCATGCCGGGGCAATCCGCGCGAAGGGGTGGTCAAATTTCTCGGCAGGCATCGCATTCGCTCTCGACCAGGGGGTCGTGGGGTTCCTGGCCACCCAGGCACGTGCTTCGAGCCCAGCCCGTTCCGCAAGGATTTCAGCCATCATCTCCTGGAGCCGCCTCGAGAATTGGGCATTCTCGGGTACTACCACTCCGTGTTCCAGCGTGCATCTGGGCCAGTCGGCCCGGTTGGCTGCCATCAGCTCGGCATGTGCCTCTCGTCGCCGTATGTGCGAGTACGCTCCGCAGTCCCAGAATACGTGTTTCTCGTCCTCGGTGTCGCCGCTTCCACAGTGCTTGCAGCTGGGCGCCTGCGGCTCAGCTCCGGCCTGCCTCATCCGCGACGTGTACTCAGCCGTGTTCACCCCCCCCGCCAACGCTACACGTATAAGCCTCGCGGTGTGCGCGGGACATTCACGCATCCTCCAGAAGGAGTTCGTCCGCTCCAGGTCGGCTCTCTGTATGCCCTCGAATCCCGGCCGCCTCGCCACCAGTCGGGACCACGTCTTCGCCCTCAAGTCCGCCCTAACTTCATGTCCCCTCTTCGAAGGTGCCGAGGTTAACGGGTCATACGTTGCACCATTCCTCAGCGTGCGAGACAGGGGCCCGGGTCCCCATACGTGTCCACACTCCTCCATGCTCCTCATCGCCAGTCCAACTGGCCCCAGGGGTAGGTCCCCCTCGGCGTATCTTCCCCGGATGCTCTCCATCAGAGGCAGCAGTCGTGGCAACCTCTCGCACGCCGCGTAAAACGCTGTCGTCACCCTATATGCTAGGCATGTACCGGGATCCGTCAGGTGGCCCTTCTCCTGAAAGTTTAGGACCATCTCCCTCGCGCGCTTCGGGTTGGATCCACCCCAGATCAGTCCCATCACCGACGTCGTCAGCCGTTTCATCGCCACCTTCGATACCGGCGCGAAAGAGCAGCCTGACAGCGCCGCCGGTAGCACATTCGACTGCACAATCCGGACCCGCTTTTCGTACCGGAACGGCGCATGGCGGAGGCCTTCCGCCAGGGCAGCCGCCTTCTCCACCCTCTCCGAGTCGGACCTTTCCGTCCTATTCTTCGCCGTCGAGACTAGGACCCCGAGGCACTTGACGGATTTGCTAAACCGCAGCAGCGCATCCACGCTGCGGAGTTTGAGAGTCGACTGATGCCTACGTCTCGTCGAGAACGCGACCGTCTTCTGGAGGTTTAGCTCCATCCCGGTGAGTGTGCAGAACTCGTCTACTACGTCCACTCCCTTTTGCAGGGCGGCCTCCGACAGCCTGGACAGCAGTGTGGCGTCGTCCGCGTATGACTTTGGACTCACACCCTCCGCTTCTTTCTTGACCGCTTTCATCACTACCGACAGCAGGGCATTGATGAGTATGACGGATACAGGGCACCCTTGAAGGATACCGTTGGTCACACTGAACTCCCTGCCCACCCCTAATGGTAGCTTGAAGCGTCTCGCGAGCAGTCTGTAGATAGCCCTCAGCGGCTTGAGAACCCGATTGTGCAATCCTAAGTCCTCGGCTAAGCGCAGTACTATCTCTCGCGGGACCATGTCGAAGCATTTCCGGAAGTCCAGCGCCACACCGTAGAGCGGCTCCCCGTCCAACAAGGCGTCCTCCATCTCGAGCCCAATTTCCATCAAGACGTCCTCGATCCGGTGACCCGGTCGAAAGCCTTTCTGTCCTTCTTCGATCCATTCCTCTTGCCACAGAACTATGTCCGCCAGCCTGCGGCAGGCCCATAAGCGGTACACGGCGGATGTGACGGTTATCGGTCTTGTGTGCAGCGGGTCTTGACTCTCATCCTTCGGCACCATCGACACCAGCGCAGTTGTCATGCTTGCCGGCCAGTCTCCAGTTGCTTCGACCAGGTTCATGACGTCTGCAAGTGCATTCAGCAGGGGGAGCGGCAACTCCCGCAGTTCAGCCATACGCCAGCCATCCACCCCTGACGCGCTTTTCTTCGGCTTCTTCCTCAGCAGAATTCGCAGCTCCTCCCCCGTGATTGTTCCGGCTTCCATCATATGTGGGCCGATGTGATCCCGGAACCGATCCCGAAACGGCTCGTACTCCGGCTCTGGCCCGTCCTTGTACTTACGCAGGATAGGGTCCCACGCAGTGTTCAGCACCTCGTCCATCTCGTCAACATTTGCAGTCACTCCCGCCCCCTTTCGCAACACCCCCGACGGCTCAGCGCGTCCGGCGCAGATGGTTGTCAGACATCGTCTGCTCGCATCGGCCCTCTCGTTCAGCTTGTCTCGGTATTTCGTAAACCTGGCCGCCGATCCTTCCTTTCCGAGCCTGCTCGTCTCTTCCCGCAATGCCGTGAGAAGCTGCTTCGCCTCCTCATGATCCGGGAATCCTTCTGTCCCTTGGCCATCTTTCATGCACGCCTGTGCCAGCCGCCTGCTGTTCTGCCAGCAACGGGATACCTCATGCGGAACTGCCTCCGGCCCGCGCCGTTGCGCAAGGTAGCTGCAGATGCGTTCCATCCTGTGGATGGCCTTCCGGAGCCGTAGCTGTCTGCTGTTCGCCGCCCCCGACCCGTCGCTCGCAGTGCTTGCCGTGATGCAGACTCTTTTAGGTGACGTCTTTATCCCCCGGCCGGTACTTCTTCCCCTTTCTTCCGCAGGGATTCCGAAGGCATCCTGCAAGTACTGCTCACTGACTCGTGACCACTCGAGCCAGGCCTCTTCCACTCGCTGTGCTGCCAGCCGTTCTGCGAAATCGGAGTTGGCCAGTCTCTGTACGGCTTCCCTGTAAGCTTCTGTGTCCGAGAGGCCCCACTTGGGTCCCCCCTCCGTAGAGATTTCCCGCGGTACTTTAAATCGCCACACGATTTGGCGCAGCGCCGCAATGTCCAGGGTCATTGTCACGAGCCGGTGTCCCGGCACGTTCACCGCGGTGGTGACGCATTGGCGGAAAGCTCCCGTCGTTATTCGGTTGAGGAGTATGCGGTCGATCCTCGTGCCCGATGTCCGGGCGCTGGTAAAGGTCGGTGGTGGTGGTGTGTCACCGGTACGCGCATGGTGCAGTTCCGCTGCGTCGGACCATCCATTCCTTAGTGCCTTCCGCAGTACAGGGGACCGGTCTTCTTCCGTGTTCAGGTCACCCATCACCATTATGGGGACGTCACCGAGGCTATCCGCCGCTGCGAAGAGGATCTTCTCCAGCATGTCCTCACGCTCCTCGCTCTCCGCCCTCCCGTTTCCGGAAGGGCAGTAGACATTGAACACGTGCACGAACGTGTTGCCGGCCCCTGTTGCTACTACCGTATGGCTCACTCGGTCCGGGGACCGTACTGCTGCGTGCGCGAGCGCCGTCATCGTATCGTACGCCGGTATCGGTCTCAGTACTAGAGTGGAGAGCCCTCCGTTCGCGGCGTTCATCGTCGAGCGACTACCGGAGTTCCTACAGAGTCTTCCGGGTGGTGGCAGACCCCAGTGGCAGCACCATTTCCGCAGGTATTCCTCTGCCTGCACCCGTTTGCACGGAAGGAGTGTCACCTCCTGGCAGCAGAGAAGATCCGCTTCCACCGCGTCGGCCGCTGGGAGATACTGTAGTAGGTTGGTTACGTTTAACGTCGCGAACCTCATCTCCGCGCGGCCGGGACCAGGGTTTTGTTCGACGTCCCCCGCGGTTATCAGCCGCTGTCTTGCTGATTCTTTGATTGATTGTAGAGTTCTTTGGTGATGAAGCAAAAGTGTCCGTGGCGCGGGGCTGGACTGATGTTGGGGGGGTGCAGTGGATGCCTGAGGGCTGGGCGGGGGGGGTATGGGAGCTTCTTGCGGGGTGTCCCGGCCTTGCAAACTTTGGGAGGCGGCCTCGCGCACGGCCCTGTAGGTCAGCGAGACCCGGTCGCGTGCGACATCATCGGGACGAATCCCGTGCGTCCACAGGTTCCTGGCCTCGCCTTCCATGTGGCACAGTGTGCCGACCGGCAGAGGGGTTCTCAGTCTCCGGCTCCCCCTCTCCCATTCCATGACCGTGTCGCTCAAGAGCGATATGGTCGCTACCCTCGGACCCAGTTCTCTCTGGTCTCTGTGGGGGTTGATCCCCACTCCCCTCCGGTACCAGTTGGCCAGCAACTGGTCCGGTTCCCACCCAAGGCGGTCACGTATGAGATCCGCCGCTTCTTTCAGGGGCCCCTCGGGGATACCCCGTTCCAGTCTGATCGGGGGTTCACCTAGTCTGAGAGCGTGCCCCCACTGCTGGGTTTCCCTGCTGTGTCCACCCCCCAGCCTTCCCCATGTGGCTTCCGGGTTGAGCTCGGGTGCTCGGCTCAGTCTATCCAGAAGATCCCGAGGGATCGCCGGAAACTTAGCCCCGGGATGGGTCCCTCCACCCTCGGGGGCCCTCGTTGCAAGTTGGCCGGGCACACTGGCTATTGTAGGGGATTGTTTGTGCGCAAAACCGGCCCTCGGGGTATCAGCTCCCGGGCGATTGAGGCCAGGCGCGCCGTGAGAGAGAGGGAGGGGAAAAGAGGAGGAGCAGGAATTCTCTTTTTCCGTCTCTGCGTGATCGAACTGCCTAGCAGGGGTGCTAGGACTCGGCAGCCCGAACGA